>JAZKJV010000509.1:800033-1024960 GCA_037367405.1 Ottelia alismoides | reverse complement strand
CCCCCGTGAAGGCGTGGCCTATGCTCGATACTTCGGACTAGGTCGATGCTCACACAATAGTGAGTCACCAATGGCGACCAAGCCCTACTCGACTACGTACGATAGAAGCGCCAATACTTCGGAAATCCAGGCGATACACAAGGTAGCCACAAGCTGGGTTTTTGGCTCTAATCCTTACGAAGCGCTCACCTCACTTGGAAGGAGACCTTCCCATGCAACCTGAATACAAGTGAGGGTGTTACTCTCCCCAAGCAATGAATCCAATTACCGATTTTATTTTTGGTCAATTTTCTTAGCAGTCCCTTTTTTAATTTTTTTGGTGTTATCGCTTCTTTTGAGTAGATTCAAACAAGCGCCTAACGGTTTTTGTATTTTCTTTATCCTACTTTGTTCCAAAAACAGAGGGAGAAAAGAGTCGGAAAAGCCGTGCAAGTTGACACAAAGATGGAGATCTCACCTTTGTGCCTAAATGATGCGTGCAAAGTAAGAAGACTTACAGTGACTCCCAGCTCTCTCCATGCGGGATGCAAAGCAGAAATTTATAAACCTAAACTACATGCCGGTATGCACACGGAAAGCGTCCTAGATTAGGCAACTGCTAGCGTGAAGAACCACAAGTTAATTATCAACTCCCAATCCGAGTGTCCGGTCTTGGCTCACCCCTCCTCTTCTCGACACACTCGAGTTCAGGAGTAGCGCTTGATGGGGCTCGCTCACGGCGCGTGGATCAAAAGTGGATAACCAACTGTTTAATTAGTCTAAGTCCAAAACGTATCTATAGGAACATGCAGAGATTATTAGGTGTTTGGACCTATTCTACTCGAGTTAAGCAGGACCTAGATCTAGGAGCTCAATCCACAAAAGAAAATGAAAAATAAACACAAAACCGGAAAATGACAAGCGGTCAAAACACGATAAAAACCGCGGTGAGCCCCCGGGTGAACAAACACCCGGAAATTAGGCCCAAATGTTCAAGTGTCCAAGGTACCTGTATTATTACAATTTAAATGAATCACTCTCTCACAAAATTAAAGAAAAGCTAACTAATCCCTCTCTCTCTCACTCCTTGCTCTCTCCTGCCGGCTTGGCTAAAGAAAAGTCGGCTCCACGTCCCAAGGTTGCGTCGGTCGCCTAGGCGATCCGCCTCGCTCCGCGGTCCCTCGCAAGAAGACAAAGAAGAGATGGTCAGATAACTCAATCAAGATATATCAAAAATGTGAGAAATGGAAAACAATGCTATGGTAAACAATTACACAAACAGACAAAAAGTGAACTACGAGCCGTTGCTCCCCGGCAACGGCGCCATTTGATAAACACGGATTTCGTTGGCCTTAAGTTCAACACAAAGCGTGAACTCAGTCGAAGTGTCGACCAATCAAAATCCGAGTTTGATCAACAATTAACCCACACTAAGATCAATAAATTAGAAACAATGTGGAGTTAAAATTTATTTTTAACTCTGCACAAATGATGTAAAGGGCAAGTATGCAGAGAGTTCGAACACAGGGAGCAAACAGTGTAGCTCAAGCAAATGAATGCTAAAGTGTGTGAGTGTGTGAAGTGTCTACACTAAGCAAGCAAGCAACTACAATTTTTGTGGGTTTTTAATTTTTAAAATATTTTTTTTAATTTTTAATTTTGTATTTTGCTTTTTGATTTTCTGATTTTTAGATTTTATATTTTATATTTTTTTATTTTCTTTTTTTTTTGTAATATTGGAAAGTAAATGCAATATAGTAAAAGGCAAGGTAGAATATTTATAAAATTGCACAAAAATACTCAAAAATTCAGAAATAAAATGTTTTTGGTATTTTTAGGGTTTTTTACTGTTTTTGTGATTTTTGGGGATTTTTCTAGGTGTTTTTGGTATTTTTTAAAAACTGAAATAGGGCTAATCAGTGGAAATAGGGCTGGCTGCGACAAAAATGCAATTTAAAAATACCAACCAGTACCAAAAATATTTCACACTATTTTTCTAATAAAGAGAATAAATTAAAGGATAAACAGAAGCTGAGTTTGCAATTTTTGGGTTTTTCTACTATTTTTTATATTTTTTTGAAGTTTTTGAGTGTTTTTATATTTTTAGTGTTTTTCTTTTGAAATTTTTAATGATTTTTGGACTGACACTAAAAGATGATAAAATAGACACTAGGTGATTTTTTTGGAATTTTTGGAGGTCTTTTGATATTTTTTTGGTATTTTCTAAGGTAGACAGTACACAAAATGAGAGTTTTTGATTTTTAATAAATATGAAAATAAAATACAATCAAAAACTAACTAGGTGGCGTTAAAGTACAAGTGTCCAGGGACCTAAATCTAATTTTGTGGAATTTTTGGGCTTAAGAAGATATTTTAAACAATTAGAACAAGACTCCAATCATCAAACAGTCCTGGCAAGGGCAGACATGCAATTTTCAAAACTTCCAGGGGCAAACATGCAATTTTCCACAAAATATTACACTAAAACTTGCATTTCAAGGATTAAACACCAATATCCAAACCCGCAAGGGTATATGTGCAATTTACCCACAGGACGCGTGACTTGCACGCGCCTGGGAGGGGTATTTTTGCAATATTACAAAGCTCAGGGGGTTCGATGCAATTTCTCCAAAATATTACAACTTGACATAAATGTTCATGGACCTAAACGAAATAAACAAACCCCAGGGGGGTCCCTGCAAAATACCCAGCCACCTCACGCGCACGGGCACGTGAGGTGACGTGGATTGGACCCGAGTGCAAATAAGTAAACAACGGGGGCCTTCGTGCAAATACTACAAAAATATTTAAACTGCCGAGGAAGGTTTTGGTACTATTAAAATATTACAAAAAAGGGGCGGGGGTTTGTAGCAAAATACCCACGCCAAAGCGGGAGCGGACGGCTGATATCGCTTCACTTGAACACGTGTCCTGCTCTCGCGCGCCGATGACGCTTGGGCTTGTGCGGCTGAGATTAGATCATCGGGAATCCATCAACGGCTCGGGGCAGTGTTGATCCTACGGTGGCTGCTTCGTCTGGAGCGGGCTCGAGATCCGACGGTGTAGGGTCCCTCTCCAAGAACAGGGACGAACAGGCGGTGGCCCGAGCTTCGATCGACAAATAGATGCTCCTCCAGCCTCCTCCTTCGCCTCAGAAGCACGCCAGAGATTCCTGGAAGGTCCCTCGAAGTCGCGGCAGGGCCAAAATGGGCGGGGAAGCTCTGATGCGCCGCCGCGAGCTAGAGGAAGAACGGAGGCTCCAGGCTTCAAAAAATCGACTCCAGGTGGAGTCTCTCTGGCACTATGACCTGCAAAAAGTGATGAGAAGGCCCAGGGCAAATTGCCTGGGCCTCGCGGAGGCGTGGGGGTGCGCGATAGATGCGTGATGGAGATGGTGGTCGGAGGTGTCTCCGGCGAGCAATCGACTTAGCGAATCGATGCGATAATGAAGTGGATGATCGGGGGATAGTGGAGCTGGAAACGCAAGGGATGCAACTACGGAGAAAAACTAAGGAGTAACACACGACCTCGAACCCAAAAGGGTGAGGGAAAAGTACCTCGACGGCGGTCGCCGGAGGTTGGAACACGCGGCGCTATCGACCCTCTCCCGCCGCCTGGATGCGCTGAGCTCGAAGCTGTCACCTTCGGGCGTCGATGGCTGGACCAAGGGGGGTGGTTCACTGGTGATTCGCGGTTCAACCCGAGAAAGGAAGATGGTGGGTTGTATTTGAAGAGCGTTGGGTGCGTGTTTTCGAGGCATGATCACGGGTGGAGGAAGAAGATCTGAGTGGATCTGATGGAGCGGCGATGGAGATGGATGTACAGTGCACAACTTCCATGAAGGAAGCGGCTGGAGAGGACGAGCGGCGCAGCCTCGAAAAAAGGGCGAAAGAGGGGGAAAAACGAGGCGCGCGGAGCTCAAGGGGGTCAAGGACAAGCTGTTGACCCGCCGGTCAACAGTCGGAGGTTCCTGGTTGGTCCACGTGGACCAACCAGGGAAAAGATTGGAAAATTATTTTATTAATTCGATAAAAAATAGAAAACAATCGAATTTATTTTTGGTTATTAAATAAAAAATGCTTAAAATTTTATGTAGTATTTTATCATGATTTTTAATTAATTTTATGATATATATTTTTACAAGTTTACTTTTTAGCCTTATATAGGTATATTATCTACATATTTTAGTATTTTATTTTTGTTTTGTGTATTTTATTTTTATTATTTTTGTTTATCATTTTATGAAATTACGAAATACTTATATATACACAAATATATTTTTATTTTAATTTTCTGATATATTTTATATATTTAATAAAATACAAGTATGTTTTGTATAGGTATATGTATAGGTAGTATACCTATGTACCTTTTATACAAGTATTTTTATTTTGTGATTTCTTTGCATTTTTATTCTGATTTTAATGTACATATATATTATAAGTAATATTTACAACAATATAAAATTATAAAAATGAATAAATAATGAATAAAGAATAAGTTGAATATTTTAATCTGTACAAGGTACAATGTGGGTCCAAAACTCAACTTTCAGACCGTAGCTCCGCCAAATGCGAAACCACCACCATTGGATAGATTATTTTATTCTATATACAATTAAAGGTGAGTAGGCTGCATTTGGAGTTTTTATTGGTGAGATACAGGTCTGGGAAGTTGGGATTTTGGATTCTTATTCAGACCATATCTTTTTGTCTGTGCATTCTTTTCCTGTGAATTCAATTTTGCCTTTTTCTTTATTTTATTGTCTACAACTTTCGTGTACAAAGTTTCTTTATTTGATGTATAAAAAGTGGAACCAAAAATAGGTCCCAAAATGAATAAAGAATGAATAGATTGTATAGGTATTTACACTGTATTTCTGACCTTATCTCCCCCTACTTTATTCCTTGTCGACCTATTCATCAAGATGCCTAGGTCTCGGGGGTTTTGGGTCATAAAATATTTACAATATTTTATTCTTTTTCTTTTCTTTATTTATTCTATAATTTTGGCCTTAATTACAGTGATTTATACACAATCTGAATGCACATGCATGGATGCTAAGATGATGGTTTTAATGCTATTTACAGGCATTTGCTAGGGTTTTTGGTGCCAAAATGATAGAATAAAGATGATGAAATGTGGATTCATCATCCACGCAAAGAACATGAATGCAAGTAAGCTAGAATCTTACACTCAAGAGTGCTACTTCATTGGGTATGTGAAAGGTGGTATTGGATACCAATTTTATGACCCGGAGACTTGGAAAGTCATCATCTCTAGAGATGTAAAATTTCTAAAGGTTGACTTCCTTAAGAGTCGAGACAAAAATAAAGTAAAGGAACTCATTGAATCCCCTAATGATACTGAGCTTCCTAAACCAGAAATTGAAGAAGTAAATGAAGATGTAACACCCGTAAACCTCTTTGAAAGAGTTCGAGGGCGGTTGCACCACATAAGATGACAACATAAAGATGAATTTATTAAGGGATACGTATGCCATATGTCGGGTGAAACTGACAATGATCCCGCTTCATTTGATGAAGACTCATGGATCATGACATGGATAGATGGATGATAGCAATAAAGTCTGAAATAAACTCCATGCATAAGAATGGTGTATGGACCCTAGAGGATCCACCTAGAGGGGTAAAATCTATTGGGTGTAAATGGATCTTCGAGAGAAGAGGGAACATGATGGGAAGGTAACGACCTTCAACGCGTGATTCGTAGCCAAAGGCTACACATAGACAGAAGGCATCGACTACGATGAGACATTATCTTTTTTTACTATTCTTAAGTACATCAGGGCACTGCTAGCTATAGTTACATATCTTGACTATGACATCTGGTAGATAGGCATCAAGACGATTTTTCTCAATGGATACCTCGAGGAGGATTTCGATATGGAGTAGCCCTAGGGCTTCATAACTGAAGAAGGCCAAGTATGCAAGCTGAAGAAATCCATCTATGGGTTGAAACAGGCTTCTCGTAGATGGAATATCATATTCGATGAAACCATAAAAAGTTATGATTTTATGCAAAATCCTGATGAACCATGTGTATACAAGAAGCTTAATGGGATCGCAATTGTGTTCATTGTTCTGTACGCAGATGATATCCTTATCATTGGCAATAATATAGGTATAATGACCAGTGTTAAAATTTGGTTATCACATACCTTCGAGATGAAAGATCTTAGAGAAGCCTCTTACATCTTGGGTATGAAGCTATTCATAAATCGAGAAAAGATGTCTTTAGGATTGTCACAACATAGGTACATTAAGATCTTGAAGCATTTCCATATGGAGAATCCAAAAAAAAAGGTTCCTTCCCTTAAAACATGGTATCCACCTATCTAAAGGGATGAATACTCAAAGTGTTGATGAGAAAGTCATGGCTGAATGTCCCAATGTATCAGCTATGGGAATCCTAATGTACACCATGATGTGCACAAGGTCAGATATCTGTCATACAGTGAGAGTGATAAGTCATTACCAATCCTGCTATGGAGAGTAATACTGGAATGCAATGAAAAACATCTTCAAGTATCTGAGACAGATTCAAGACTACATCTTGGTCTATGGAGATGGCGATCTCCAAGTCTTAGGGTACATACATTCTGACTTCCAATCGAATATTAATGATCAGAAGTCGACATCAGGGTTTGTGTTCATGTTGAATGGTGGTGTTGTGAGATGGAGAGACAAGAAGCAAGACACTACATCCAATTCAAAAACATAAGCCACATACATTCTGCATCGGATGATGTAAAGGAGGTGGTGTGGTTGAGCAAGTTCGTCTAGGAACTTGGTATAGTGCTCTGATACTCCGATCCCACTACTCTGCGATAACACGGGAACCATAGCTCAAGTGAAGGAACCTAGATGGCATCAAAAGAGGAAGAACGTGGAGAGGAAATACCACATCATTCGGGAGATTCAAAAGCGTCATAACATCAACATCACCAAGGTGGCCTCTACCGACGGCATTGTTCATCCCTTTACCAAACCTTTGACACAAAAGTTTTTCGACCAACATGTAATGAGCATGGATCTAAGGATTTTACCTAAATGGTTTTGAGTGCTAGTGGGAGATTGGTAGCCATGGGAGTCCGAAGAGAAGTATTTCTACAATAAATGTTATTGTAATCCTTGATATATCAATTAAAGTTGTTGATTTATTTCACTCTGTATCTGAGGTTAAATGAATGAATGCTCTATAAGGTCCCTTGATATAATTAGTGTTATGTATCATTACCATCTTAATGATGATACGTTGTTGATTCAATTGTTGAATCATAAAGGCTCGTTCTTGGATGAAAATCTAAAGAGTTAGATTAAGGACTCATCAAGCACCGTCAAACGATTATTAAGAGATTATCTCCATCCTGAGAATGAGATGGAAATCCTTATCTATAGGCTGACATCTGACCGGCCTCTTGATGCAGGTCCTCTACAAAAGAATAGATATTCTGAGGTGTCAGATAAGTTAGGTCAAAGAGTTGACTTAACGAGATCGAGATAATCAAGACCTATTTCGTATATTGTCACGATATAAGCATGCATCCACTGACCAGAGACAAATGTATTGTTATATATCTAAGTATGTACATTTGGCAAACCAACATGTTGATGGCCTAGTCAAGGTCTATACACCAGTGAGTTGGTGTGCATGCGAGGGCTTATGAGTAATACAATCTCTCAAAGGGATCATACAAGTTCGCTTCTGAATTCGAAGATATGAGTTCACTCATGAGGTATTGGGACCAATCAAATTCCATGATAGTCGTCTTTCTTTGGAAGAATGACAAGAATTTGTAAGTATGGTATATGCTTTTGGAATGTATATGATAGATAACAACTCCCAATGACCGAATGAGAAACTTAAAGATAAATCCCTGAAGAAGACCGTGTAAATTTGATCTAAATCTTCGAATTTATTTTAGTCTTCCAGTATACATGATGTACACGTATTAGGAATACCTAAGAGTGATGTGATCATAAACACCTGTATAACCATAACACTTCCATTCCGAGGAAGTGATTAAATAGGTATGGATTTTAGTGACTCCTCTCAGTAAAGAAATCCGATCTTAGTCCAAGTGTTGGACATTGATCTGAATGTGATTCAGATGCAATAACAAGATCTATATCTTTGAGACTTCCTCGAGATTTGGATTTGAAATATGATCTCAATATCCAAGTCATTATACGTGGAAAGTACAATCACCATGTCCTTGTCTTCAAATATCCGCGGAGAAAGTGTATTATTCTTGTAAGAGTTTAAGAATAATTTCATTAATAAATGTATATCCAAGCATTGAGAACGGATGATTAAACATGATTTAGTTATCATGAAAAATATGAATATGATTAATATTATCTAGATGAATGAGAATGATGATTCGGTATAATTATGATTTAATTATCATGGATATGAAAAATGTGGAGAGTACTATCCATACTAATCATATATGTTATAAATGTAAATTATAATATATAAGAGAGAGCTATTTGTAAATAACATTTACAATTTGAATGTTGATGTGAATTAGATTCACACTGGACAATTATTTAAAAATGTAATTTTATTTTATTTTGGGTTGTGAAAATGATTCATAAATTTATAATGACATGATTGATATTTCACAAATAATTTGGGATTATTTTTGTCAAACAATAAAAGTTGTTGTAAATAAGTAAAAGATAATGTCAGATACATGTTCTCACAAAATAGGAAAAGAGAGCATGCCTTCCTTAAAGGGACGGTGGACAACCACCCTAGTCCTACCTCAGGTGACCGTCCACCACTATTATTAAGAAGGAGCTTGTCTCCTTTGCTAATCCTTTAATGCCTCTCAATTTGATTGAATTAATTTATATTGATGATTATTCAACATATTTAATTTAATTAATTATTATTGTATTTTTTACAACAAAATCATGACCATTGAAAGAAACACAAATCAGTCTCAACTATTGGATTTGTGTTATCCATGAATAGAGATCCGTGGACCTTCTAATTATTATAAAAGAAGAGATAATCCTAACTCTTCTGTTAACAACATAGAATTCACAAGCTCTCTCTCTCTCACTCATCATCATAGAAACCTACTCTCTCTCTCTCTAAAGTAGTTGTCCAATTTGTGACCTAGAGAGAATCATCTTCGTCGCATCGTTGACATGTTCTTGCTTCGACCGCTCATGGATTTCCGTCTTCCTCGGTGCTTCTAGTACGCGAAGAAGACCTCGAATTTTGTTTGATGAAATCAGGAGATCCGTCGCTTGGATCAACATCTTGGATTGTAAGAAGGATGTGTCTCATCAACATGCTCGCAAGCGTCTCCTCCATCACATCGAATCTGAGACAGGTGGTCTCTTCATTTAAAGGCTTCAATCGCAACCATGCTTCAAGAGGTATTCCTATATCTTCTTTGTGGTTTAGATGAAACAATTCGAGAAGTGTTCCCGGATCATGTGGTTTCATCGCTTTAAAATTTTTAAATTCCACTACCCCGAACAACTAGTATGACTAGCCGTTCCCCGTCGCATATGATGCGATCTTAACCCTTTCGTGATGTGCTTAATGTTCTTTCTATAACCTTCAGTAATAATGGTAGTTCATGAAACTCGAAATATTCCCCATCAAAGTCATGTGTTTAGACCAATCGATCTACGTGTGATCCTATTATTTGCAACATCCTCGTAGCTTCTGAACAATAAATTAAGGAATTTTTACACCATAAGAGATAAAATCTTGTCCAAGTACATCATAGCTCAAACAATCTTTGTAATTACATCGTGACTCTTGCAAAAGTTCTCTATTTGACACAAATGCTAATGTCCAAAGGGTTGTGGTGTAATAGTTAGTAAAATTATATTATAAGGATCGTTGTGTAATTTAAAAATGTACAATTAGATAAAGATCTTAGGGGATCAGTGTTGGGCATTATGGAGGAAGAAAACGAGAGAACATTACATATGGACTTCTTGATGTGAGGTTAAATCAACCAAAATGATTCGTGCATATAACATATATGCCCACTAAAGCTATTTTAAATTAGGGATTTTTACCCGGCAGACCCTATAATCTTTTGCAATTACCGCTACGACCTTTGAAACATCGTAATTCCTCCCATGCCCCCGTAAACTTGCTAACTCTTACCCTACAGACCATGTGGTTAACTCCCGTTCATTTAGCCGTTTAAATTAACCGGATTCCGTTATATTCTTTTATATTATACCCAATTTGTTCGTTAAATTTACATTTGAGTGCCCAGCCATCCTGCTCCTTTCCTCCTCCTCGTCCCCGCCCCCACCCCCCACCGCCCAGCCATCCTGCTCCCCCTCAGCCGATGGAGGCCCACCCTCGTGCCGTCGCCGCTCCCTCCCCCCCCCCCCCCCAGCCGCGCCCAACCCCACCACCCGGATCCCCGCCCGTCATCGCCCTCCTAGAGCTACACCCCGGCTCTGCTCCCTGTTCCCCTCGGCGATGGAGACCCCCTCGCCGCCGATGCTGCTCCCCTGTTCAAGCTGTCCCCACCATGCTCCCTGGAGCCTCGGAGCCCTGCGCCCCCTGGAGCCCCCCGCCTGGGAACCTCGTCCCCCACCCGCCTCCCAGAGCAGTGTCCAATCCCAGGAGCCCCGCCATCCCCCCCCCCCCCCAGAGCCGCGCCCCGGCTCCCTGCTCCCTCCCCCCCCCCCCCCCCCCCCGGCGCCGATGCTCCTCCCTGCTCCCCCCCCCCCCCCCTTTAGCGATGGATGCTGCTCCCTGCTCTCCCCATCGATGGAAACCCCCCTCCCCTGGCTGATGCTCCCTGCCCCTCTCAAGCTTCATGCTTTTTTATTTTTTATTATTCTGACTAATCTTAACCGTTGGATGCTAAATTAGTTAGGTTAACTCAAGACTAACCCAAGTAATTGACTCAAATATAGTTAAAATTGACGGCAGAGTCCGTGGGGTAAGACGGAGCAAGTTTACGGGGTCGAGAGAGGAATTAGGATGTTTCAAAGATCGTAGCGATAACTGCAAAAGATTACAAGGTCTGCTGGGTAAAAATCCCTTTAAATTATCAACAACAGCAACCATATCGTAGGAATTTGAAATGAAGACACGTGTCATTATAAAAATGATTTCTTTTAATAGATAATAAAATACTCGTAAGAACCAAAATTCGAAACCAACAAGATTCTAATGTTAAAATTTTACGGATAAAACGGGGGAAATGTTATATAAAAGTAGGGTTTTTATCACTAGGTGCCCTTCTTAATTTCTACATTGACATATATGCCTTCTCTTTTTTAGTATCAATCGTGACCTTATATTTTCACAAAATTTACTATTCTTTCCTTTTGTAATATCAATTATGCCCCCTACTTTACCTTAACCGAAGGGTAGAATTATGGATTTTGTAAAATAGGAATAAAACTGATAGTGCAAAAATAGGGGCATAACTTTTGCAAAACGAGGGGCATAACTGATTGTAGAGAATATAAGAAATTCATAACTACCACCACAACATGATTCAACATTAGAGACATAACCAACAATAACTCATCGAAGTATCAAATCTTCTTGTAACGCTTCATCTTATTGAAAAATGCTTCTCATATGATCCTTCAATCAATATAAGTGTTAAGTAGTCATCATTGCTAACAAGGTCAATTCATATGGCTATGTCAAAAATTCATAATTATTTTTTTAGGGTTTTTATCAATTGTGCCCTCCTTGGATATTGCAATATCACGTATGTCCCTTTTTTAGAATATCAGTCGTGTCCCTAACTTCTTGTTTGTTATCACTTGTGCCCTTCCGTTAGCATGGTTGTCAAGAATTGAACTAAACCATGGTTTATTCAAACCCATGATATAGTTTAGAGGGGCATAATTATCATATACTTCTTCCTTTCTTCATTCCCCTACATATGCTACTGCCCAAAAATGATCAAATCCAAGAACAGACAATCACTACAGTTTTCCCCTCGTGTTCACTTCTTCCCCCAGAACCTCCCCGCTCTGGCCAATATCGTGGCTAGAGAACAACTTGGTTCACCTTTCTCACACGAGCTCATCATCCCATGTTTGTGCCCTACTACATCAAATCAAGTTTCGCAAGCTCGAACTATTCTATGCAAGTGTTTTCTAGGAACCCCTAAAGCGAGAACAAAAGGAGCTCCAAATCACATGTAGCAACTCTTAGGAATTGAATCTTGCCCAACGATGGTCTCCACAAGGAGGAATCGGTAGAAGGGATGTCAGGGGAGGGGCGAAGGAGGTGGTCGAAGGAGAGACTAGAGAGAGGGGAGAAGTAGAGGATGAAGAGGGACTAGAGAGGGAGGGGTGGAGAAGGGGCTGGAGGGAGAGGGGTTGAAGAGAAGAGGTTGCAAGGGGAGGGGCAAAGGAGGTTGTTAGAGGTGGAGGGGATGGAGAGAAGGGGCAAAGAAGGAGGTGGTTGAAGGAGACGGAAGAGCTAGAGGGTGGGGGAGAATGGTGATAGGAAGAAGAGAAAAAAACATTTCTACCAACAATTTTTTATCTAATTACCCTTAAGTTCCCAATGTTAACATCCGTTTGCGATGGAGATGGATGACAACTAGTCCAAGGAACACAAGCGATCATTGTGGAAGAAGGGGTAGAATCAATAATCCAAAAAAGACAAGGCATAGCTGATACTAGAATATCTAAGGAGGGCACAACGGATAAAACCCCTACTTTTTATCTTTTGATGGAGCAATGTTGAAATTTTCCAAAGTCAACATTTAAACTAAATAACTAAAATTGAGATATCTAAACCCCGTTGTTAAATCATTATGATAAACAAAACTCAAACCCTAAAATTTGTCATTCTAAATTTTAACTCGGTAAAGGAAAATCCTGTCCAATTAAGCAAAATTCAAAACACCATTCAATAATGTGAAATAAGGGGTTGAATCAATTCTATTTTTTTCCATCACTCAAGTGACAAGATACCAGAAGAATGGGAAGACATGATGGATTTTTTCAAATGTGTCCTTCCATGTTTTTTATATTACACTTGGATCCCTAGCTTTTTTTACAAAATCTACAGTTCTGCCTTCAGTTAGTGTAATATAGGTGTACAAGTGTAACGAAAGGACACTGTTCACTGCTGTAAAATTTGTAGCATATATAGGCACAAATGTAATTTCAAAAAAATAAGAGAAATAATGTGATTGGAAAAACCCAAAAGGATATCTGCCACTTACAAACAAATGAAGAATAAACCATTCTATAGGACCTCACATCATCTGCGCACAGATAGGAGTACCAAAACTCTGAACTTCCAGGGGTGGATCACCAAGTGCCGAAAAAAATCTTATTCAGTAGGAAGATGTCCAGAATACCGTCATAACAAATTCTAAAAAGATTTCAGTTGATGTATCCAGGAACTGATCCTGAACATAACGATGCAATCCAGTCAAAACTTGTTCAACATTTAGACACTTTATAAAAAAAAAAGCACCTCCTCTTCAGATAGCCTGGGTTTGGCCCCAAACCAGAGGAATCAAGTGTCCACCAGCTCAACGGGCATCTCCCATCTGAAAGGAATGGCATTTGCCAGCCAAATATACAGTGAGAAGGAATCCATCTCATAAATTAGCAGAGAAGGAATCCAAATATACAGGTCCACCAGGTGAAGTTAGTTTGAGCCATTTTCACACTAAGTTTACTTATTTCAGTCAGACGTTTTGTGCAAACAAATCAAGCACCTTCGTCAATGAATAGATCTCAGAGAGAAAATACCAGCCACCATCCAGTAGTCCTAAGCCAAACCTGGGACATTTGCCTCAACAGTATAATGAAAATGGGAGATTTCATGAAAGATTGGATCCAGCACCAACACATTAAGCCTTCCTGCAACACAGAACGTTAACCCCAGTTAATCGATACCTATACAGTAAGGAGGCATTTCGGAATGACTGCTAGTTGATGTGTTTATTACTTCGGGATATGAAGTGAGGCCGCTTCCATCTCTTTTCTTCTAGCTAATAAAATAAAGATGAGAAAAAGATCTAAAAAGAAAATTGAAAAAAAAAACTAACACGAAAATACAATAAAAATGAACATTCATTTCGAAATACCCCTTTTTTGTGGGAAGACCGTGTTAAAACTTAAAACCTTGTTCTAGCTTAACAGCGTCAAAATTAATAATAGTTCAGGAAAAGAATATCATTAAGTCAAATGAATACCCCACGGCTATAATCCCAAAAAAAGGTTTCGGAAAAATATAGGCGATGAATGCCCCTACATCTATTAAAAATGAATGCATGCCCGATTGCCTCTTTCCGTCGTATACTTTATCCCAAACACTGTCATTTAAAACGAGTTTTTCACATTTGTGCCCCTGTGAGATTCTGTGATTACAGTTATACCCCTTACCTTTTTTGCAATAAGACGTGTGCCCCTGCATTCTTACAAAATTCTCAGTATTGCCTTTTTCTATGTGTCCAAGCTGAGCATTGCATGGTCCAGCTTGAGGGAGAGTGTTGGAGTATGCATCACTTTGTTTAGTCCTACATCTACCAATGGTGGGAATTGGAGGGTCTATACAGGCTATATACGAAGCCCTAGACCTCTTGTATCGGATGAAAAAGTTGAATGCAAAATCAGCCCTTTGAGACGTTCTCTCGTGGTTTCATCACGCTTCTTAAGGAGTAGGGTTCCATATACAAATCCCGGTGTTTCTTCGTGTTATTATTCTTTTTCTATTATTATGCTTCCGCATTCGTAGTTTCTAACAAGAAACAAATGCCAATGTTGTTACTTATGGTAAGGCACAAGGACAGAGAACTCTGAAAGATCTGAGCAAACACCCTTCCATAAGGTAGAAGTAAATCAAATGAAACCAGGTAGCACCAATAAACTACCAATAACCCCAAATATCTTGTGAATTAGACTACAAAGGAAGTCATCCCCCCCCCCAAAAACACACATGATCCACTTAGAAAGTAGTGCTTTGTTCATCTCCTTTAGACTCAAAGCACCCAAGTCCCTGTTTCCCATGCTTTGGGTGACCACATCCCATGCATCAAAGGGAGACCAATGGAGTTGCAGATGACCGGAAGTGCTTCATCAGAGCCACTAGCTGACCATGCACCCATGTCAGAAGCAAATGAGAGTATTTGAAACAACATACTTTAAGACCTATTTTCCACCCCTAGAGACAAATGTATTTCTGTCCAATAAGCTTCTTCTCAAGGTTTTCCATGCCCGGGAATGTCTCACATGCATCTACCTTAACTGGCGACATACAAAAGGGGACGAGCGCACACTTTTCCAATGCGATATGAAGATAAGAAACGTCATCAAAAATATAAAAGAGCATTGGATACCCTTAGCACTTTGAAATCTTGTTCTCCGCAGAAAAACAGCACCATCAGTAAACAATCATGCATGGTACCCTCCACCATCATCGAAAAGCATCCGCCACAAAGACAAAGACCATAAGAGCGAGGATGAAGTCATACCTAACACCCCTTTATGGTTGGAAGAAACTACCCCCTGGATAACCATTGCCCAAGACCAAGCAAGAAGTAACAGTGATAAATCCCTTTGTCCTTGTCCAAGTAACCATAAGTCAGGGAGGCTACCACGTTGTAGAGATGCTCAGATTTACTTATCAATGCAATCATGCCTTTGAGTAATTCACCGTCCAAAACACTCCTTCGATCTTGTGAATCCATCGGTATGCAATGATCTCCGCCACCACAACCACAATATCCATCAGCTGCAACTTAGGAATGAAAGCATATTGAATAAGGCCCCGTTCGGCAAAGGGGGTAAACTCCCCGTTGTGGAGTTTACCACCCTTAACCCACTCCCCCTCTCTCTTGCATGGGTCCCACTTTATTTCTTTTTAAAAAAATAAATAAATCAAGTCTCCATCATCAATTCCATCAAAAAATAATACACTATACTATCATATCGTATAAGAACTATAAACTCCACTTCTACTCACTTTTCCAAACTTCAATACAATCGCATCACAATAACTACTCACTTTTTCAAACTCCAATACAATCATAGCACCACAAATCCACTTCTAACGCGCCCCCAGTTTAACCCTCTATCCAAACACCAAAATACAAAAACGGGTTACCCTCTACCAGTTTAACCCACCCTAACCCGCGTACCAAACACACCCTAAGAGAAATAATGGCACCTGAAACATCTCTTACATGATTCGTTGACAGCTTCGCCACAATGAGGTAACTAGCATTGGACAACGCAAGAAACCTTAAATCCTCCAATATATTGGTTATATCTCTCTTGGCCAAGAAAAAAATGAGAGACATGTTAAGCCACTCGAACCTTCGATTACCTTGCATTAAATCTTCAAGAAAAGCCCATGACATCATCCTTGACAACATCCCAGAGTTCTCTGAAGAAATAGACAGGGAACACATCAGCACCAAGGGAAACCAAATGCATTCGAACCAAAGATCCACCACGAATCTCTGTTGTACTATAAAGGAAGCATAAACAATCCATCTACTCCTATTAGAGTCAAATCACACCCGTCCCAAGCTGAAAAGTATCCTCACAGCAAACACGCTAAATTGGAGCTCGAAAATGCTCCACCATGGCAGAACCTATCTCTTGCTACCTAGTAAACAAAGTCTCTCCCACAAATATCGAGTGAATAAGATTTCTTATACATCCTCTACTAGCCATGGAATTGAAAATTGTTTATTCATATCAATTCCTTCAGCAAGGTTTAACGCGGGTCTAACACGACTTATGTCTCCTCTACACCTCACTTTGTGTCCTCATCAAAGATGATAATCATTTCTAACATGGAGCTCCCTCATCTCCGAATCCAACAACTCTTCCAAACCATGCAAACAATCAAACTCAGCATATGTCATGCATCGTTTTTCATCCCTCTTCATGCAGATCTCCCTCGCATAGGAAGCAAGCAACCTTGCAATGCCAAGAACTTCAATGCCATTCTTTTAGTCACAAAACCCGTAACATGTTGCTCTCTCCATAAGGTCGCCACGATATCCTTGAAACCCTCCTTCAGCATTAAAAACACTCAAAATGGAAAAACAATCTTGGACAAAAGTCCTCACCAAAATCCCAACAAACGAGTGTGATTGAAATGGGATCTATGAAGCGACCCAATTGGTGCCAATTAAAATAGTTTCATTTGTTCTGCATGCAGTAGAGGCCGATCACAACAACAACAACAACAAAGCCTTTTCCCACAATTAAGTAGGGCCGGCTACATGGATTCTTCGTCTCCATTCAGATCTATCTTGGGCCAATCCCGAGCTTATATCCACAAAACTAAGATCCCTCTGTATGGTCTCTTTCCAACACTTCTTGGGCCGTCCTCGCCCTCTCTTAACCGGCTCAACATCCCAACACTCGCATCTCCTAACTGGTGCATCAGCTGAACTTCTTTGCAAATGTCCAAACCATCTTAAGCGGTTTTCTCGCATCTTATCCTCGATCGGAGCTACACCAACTTTCTTTCTGATTGCATCATTCCGAATCCGATCTTTACGTGTGTGTCCACACATCCACCTTAGCATTTTCATTTCTGCTACATTCATTCTCTGCACATGTCTATGGTTCACAAGCCAACATTCAGATCCATAAAGCAGTTGGATGCATTGACAACCTCCAAGGATATCTCAATCACAAGGTTACAGTACTGGTGGTGCAATTGAACATGCCAAAACCCATGGGGTGAACTGGCTCTTGTAAATTGTGTTTATAGTGATTAATTTATTTTTGGATAAACCTCTATTGGATGGCCATCCCATCTTTTCTCAAATATATATAATGGTTTAGAAATGCATGTTGATTAAAGTTTCATTGGGCCATCACAAAATGATGATTTGTTTTGCATGGACAATTATCATCTTAATAAATTAAAACGGTGGTTGATCAACCCATTCCGAAGCTAATAAGTTGACTTTGACAAATATCCTCATGGTGAATCATTTTATATGAAGACTCAACTCAACCTCATTTCAGATGCATTGTGGCTTTTACAAGCAACACTGCAAAAAAACCTAGCGGAATTGACTAATTTCCATTGACATCGGAAAGAGCCGATTAAGCTGGAAGCAGTGGCCAATCGTAGTCTACATGGGCGGAAAGAATGACAGTGGATTCACCTATCGGAATTGATTAATCACGAAATGCTCATCTGTGGCTCTATCAATCAATATTGATTTTGCATCACCCAAAAACCAAAGATTTTTTTTTGAACTCGCACAAAAGTCTCAGTCCTCTTAAGAATGCATGTGTGATATCACTGATGTGTGCATAAGGAAGGTGGGAGAGGAAGATGGGAGACAGCTCAGAATTTAGACAGAAGTTTGGAGAAGACACTCCAAGTTAATCATGGGTTCGAAGAAAAGATAAAAGAATGCATATCAGACAATGACAGGAAAAAAATTTTATGCAATGCGTATATTCATGGAGAAATAGAAAACAAGAGTAGTCATTTGTAATCCCATAGGCATAGCAAGGCCATAGGCCCATAACAAAGGTCATCCTCCATTATAAATTGCATCAACAACGCTTCACAAACAGTTTCGGCCCTTACTTCAGGAATTAGCATCACCACCACTTCATTTTTATCATTACACCGATAAACGGATTTCCCTCAACAAATGATATACATTGGAGCCATGGCCCTAAATGTCGACTTCGGTCACCATTTCGATATCGACCAAAACAAAATTTCGATGGAATTTCGGTGGAATTTCGACTGGAATTTCGATCATTTCGGTCATTTTTGTACTAGGACCCCCATATTTCGGTCATTTCGGTCGAATTTCGATTTCGACTGGATATCGATATTCGACAGAAATTCGACTGAATTTCGCTTAAATTTGAGGCCATGATTGGAGCACACCAGAATAAACAGATACATGAAGATGCTACTTTTCTAAACAATAGCCATTTAGATGAGCAAGTAGGATTGCTCCTCAGCAACCAAAACTTCTGAAAATATGTTTTCGACGAATATTTAGAAAGTATTATTAAATAGAGACTAAGAATTGTCTCCCTCATCCTTTTCCCCTTTATCCCCTACACTCCCCCATGCAACTCCATGCTTCTTTGACCAAAAACCATTGACGCTTGGCGTGTTCTCTCATCTTTTGCATTTCCATGTTTTCCCACCTGTTGGAGTTTAGTATCCATCATATTCTTCTAGTAGAGATGTATTCATATATCTTGATTTCTATTGTGTACATCATCTCCCATGGCTTCTCAACAAAAGCAATCTCTTCTCTATGGTCCCTATCAGCGAATCGAATCATATCCTCATTGAAAAAATAGGAGAGGCCACTCTCAGAGTTCACGTAAAGGAGAGGCCCAACTCTCGATATCTGCATAGAGAAGACCACTCTACTAGTGATGTTTGACGTCAACTACTCCATATGGACTTCTCGACCTGAGATCGTTTCAAATTTCTACCACCCATCCCATGGTTGGCAGTATCGCAATATACTGTCAAGATATATGTATCGACGAGATGTGAGTATCGATATCCATATAGATATTCTTTTACATGATACCAACTGATATCTCACGAGATATCGGCGATATATCGCCATATCGATCCATATCACTCAAAAATGATTGGTTTCTATACAAAACTTCTCGGATATCAATCGATATTGTCAATGTGTGTGTGTGTATCAATGATATTACCCTTTTAAGTTTAATTTCACTACTTATTTTGCTACTCCTGATATTAAAACACATTGTGAATTATATATTTTGTTTCAGGTTGGGGATGTTGTCCATGCACCCCTACAGGAGGAGCATGCCTGCTCCCCCTGACCCCTCCCCACAATGGCTCGTTGATCAGGCAGCAAAAACACCGCCCGATAAGGCATGGTGCGACAGGAGGATGCATATGACAGTTCTTAAATTGGTGAACTCTGTCCTCTTTGGCAATAGAGATGAAAAGAAGTCTAATGCTGATCAAGTTGGAATCACAGCTACTTTGATTCCAAATTTCCAATTCCAATGTTTATTAATCACCACCAATCAACATTAATAACGATATGTTCAATATGACTGATATGTGTGATACAAGGGTCATAGATGATAAATATATGCAATCTAAGTGTATATCTGTAAGTTATTTAATGTTATAAGAACTCGGATGAACTCCATTTTCAATATCTACAAGTCAACAATCAATATGATATGTCCAATATGACTGATATGTATGATATATGGGGTATAAATGACTGATATGTGTGATATAAATGTGTATTTGTATGTTATTTGTTGTTTTAATATCTTGGATGATCTTAATTTTTGAAAAAACAGCAAAAATTTGCTTTCTTGAGCCATTTCCAACATTTCTACAGATATCGTCGATATATCTTTTTCCGAGCGAACCAACGATCTTGATATTTCCTACCTTAGCTCATCTACAACATGAAGATTGACACTCTAAACTACTACAGCTACATACTAGCCATGTTCACAAGCATCGACTACTCTCTGCAGTGGACTTCTTCTACAATGTACTCCTCCATACATGACCTAGTTGTCATAGCGGCTCTACTACAATTATGTCCTGATCGTCACAGAAATCTCGGATTTCGATTTCGTTTCGGTGATTGAAGGAAACAAAATTTTGGCCGAATTTCGGTCAAATTCGACCAAAATTTCGATCATTTCGATCGATTTTTGAACTAGGGCCACCACGTTTCAACAAACATTAGCCATTTCGGTCAAATTATAGTCACCTGTCAAAATCGAGATTCGACCAAATTTCAGTGAAATTTGATCCCATGGTCACAGACCCATCCTAGTACGAGGTCTTCTCCTAGCAGCGACTATTCCGAGCAAGTATGCTCCCGTCTCTCTCAAATGTATCAAGTGAATATGTGTTATATATTTTCTTTTGTTGCAAGTTGCATGTTTCTCAGCTCCAATTTGAGGGTGAGTGTTGGAGCATGTAATAGATGTGTAATTGGATCTCTCTGGGATCCAATTACTGCTCTCCTGTTTAGTCTCACGTCATCTATAAGTAGGACTCCATTCTGCCTATGGGGTTATATAAGAAACCATACACTCCGTGTATTCATTGAGAGAATTATAATAGAAGATCTGTTCCTTTGAAGCTTTCTCTCGTGGTTTCATCCGCTCCTCGCAGAGTACGATTCCACATAAAATCTAAGTGTTCCATTTTATATTTTCATGTTCTTTAATTCTGCTTGCGCATTACTTATTTCAATACTACCAAAACCTCATGCACAAGCACATTGTTTCCTCTCTCTCTCTCTCCACCATCTTCTGTCACCTCGTTCATCATGTCGTAGTTACCCATCATAGTATATGAGAACAGTAACTAAAAGAATAGAAGGTCATATCGTGATATATCGTCAATATATCGGTATCGAAAAGAAGGCGATATCGATATCATGGTGCATATCTATTTACCATGATATCGGTGATCATATGACCGATATATCACCATATCGGACCATATCAGTAAAGAATGACTGGATTCAGTACAAAATTCTCAGATGTCGACTGATACCACCGAAATTCCGTCGATAACTATATATTGATAAATAATACCCTTATAAACTTGATTCCACTACTTATTTTGCTACATACTCCTAATATTAAAGCATATCATGTTTTATATATTTTGTTTCGAATCGAGGACTCTGTCCCCAAACCCTTACAAGGGAGACCAACCTAGGCCCCTTAGCCCCCCCATGCCCGTTGACTAGGCAACGAGACCCCCATCTGGTAGGGTATGGTGCAACAAGCGGATGCATACAATGGTTCTTCACCTTTGAGGTGTACAACTGATTTCAGTTCATCGTCTTTCCCTTTCAAAAATATTATTATGAATTATGTCTCTTTTAAAAAAACTATTATGCTCTTTATTTGTTTCGTTCCAAAAATAGCTCAAATATTTTGTTTATACATAATATGTGATGCAATATAAGTCTTGGATGAATTTCATTTCCAATATCTATAAGTCAACAATTAATATTAATAATGATATGCTCAACATGACATATATGTGCAATATAAGGGTCATAGATATTCTATATGTGTGATATAAGTGCATATTTGTAAGTTGCTTAGTGTTATAAGAACTTGAATGGACTAGATTTCCAATATGTACAAGTTAGAAATCAGCAATAATAATGATATGTTCGATATGACTGATATATGCGATATAAGGGTCATAGATGATTGATATGTGTGATCTAAGGGTATATTTCTAAGTTATTTAGTGTTTTAAGAACTTGGACGAACTCCATTTACAATATCTATAGGTCAACAAATAACAATACCAGCAATATGTCTGATATAACCAGTGTTGTCAAAAGCCCTCCGGGCACTCGCCTAGGCTCCCAGGTGAGGCGAGGCGAGGCCCTAGCGCCTAGCCTCCTTTCAGGCGAGGCGTTTTGCCTCAGGCGCCACTCAGGCGAGCGCCTGGCTTGAGGCTCTAGGCGCACGCCTTGAGCGCCTAAGGCAAAAGTAAGGCTTTTTGTAGACTTTGTGTGATTTTTATCCATGTTTAGGTTTTTATATTAGATATATATTAGTTCTAAGTATCATTAACACACATACTTATACATGTGCACACACATGTATATGTAATTTACACACACTTCTATTTCATATGTGTATACATGTACATTTATATTTTAGTTCTAATAATACATATACTTTTTAATTAAAAAGTATATATTCTTCTCTATATTTATTAGCTTGAAGTATTATAAATACATATATATACACATATAAATAGATAAAACACACATGTATACATAGGCATGTACGCATACTTATACATAAACACATACACATGTATGCAAATATATACACATACAGATACACATACATACAAATACACACATAAATACAAATATTTAATACATATCCATACATATGCAAGTACATGCATACATTATACATACACATTAATAAATAGTGGATTGATCGTAAAATATAATTTGATGATAGCATATACATATGCATAGACATGTATATGCACGCATTTATATAAATGCTTATAAACACGCCCACAAATAAGTTGGATTGGTTTTAAATTGAAATATAAGCAATACACATATATTTACAGCTATACATACATATACACACACGTACACGTACACATTTATATACGTGCATGTAAACACACCCACAAATATATTGGATTGGTCTTAGATTGAAATATAATTTATACATACATATATTCACAATTATACATACATACATGTGTGTATGTGCATATATTACATAGACTCGTGCATAATTTATTTATTTTTATATATGATGCCTTGCTTTTCTCAGGCGAGCGCCTAGGGAGCGCCTGGCGCCTCGGGCGTTTTGCACCCCCTAGCACCTCGGAGCGTCTCTCGCTTTTAACACTGGATATGACCGACATGTGCTATATAAGGGTCATATATGATCGATATGTATGATCTAAGAGTATATTTATAAGTTATTTAGTGTTCTAAGAACTTGGACGAACTCCATTTATCGATATGTTCGAAATGACTGGTATGTGCGATATGTGGGGTAGAAATGACCGATATGTGTGATATAAGTGTGTATTTGTAGGTTATTTGTTGTTTTAATATCTTGGATGCTCTTAATTTCTTAAAACGGCAAAAATACCATGTTTAAGCCATTTCCGGCATTTCCATTGAGATGATATATCCCCATATATCCTTTTCTAGGCGGACCGATACGATATCGATATCGATATGATCTTCTATGAATGCAGGTTCTATGACTACATGTCATGTAGAAAGATGACCTTTTAAACATAATGGTTTTCCCTGAGAGCAAGTTTCACCCTAAAATGAAAAACAAATAACTACCAGTATGAGAAATCATATCATGTCATTCATCCAAAAAGGCTGCAATACTCAATAAGGAAGCATCCAAAACAGAGAGAAAAGCAGGTTCTCAAATAACAAAGACTCTAGTATGAGATGCTGACATAGCATGCACAAGATCCATGCTAGAGTTCATAACTCAAATATAGAAAGAAACTAGAATATTCAAAAAGAATCAAAGGGATTACGGTCGATTGTGGGGGAAGCTACAGCTTGTTGGCCATCAGGTATTCGTGGAGAAGTATTGGTAGTTTCTGCCATTTCTCTTTTATAATGCTCTATGCAGACAAAAAGCTCTTAGCAAACGAGTTAAGAGTCAGTGACCCCCAAATATATAACAAATTGATCACATAAATCAGGCGGGATGGCAAGCGAGAATTTCTCCAGAAGTACCAGAAACTACGAAAAATGTTAACGATGATCTTGAGATATAGTTCTGAAAAATTACAAGACCATCGCAAGCAGATCAATCCATTTAAAGAACTACATATGGGTCAAGTATCAACAATAACAAAAAAAAGTCCAGGCTTTTATTCACAATACAAAGACAAAATAGGGCATTGCATATTACCTTACTTACTCTTCTTGTTTCAGTAATCCAAATCCCTCGGGTGGCCATACCTAATGAAAAATAATATTCAAGTGAAAACCGAACTACAATATAACCTGACATTATTCAAGTAAAATTACTATGTTGGTATTTATAAAAAGCATAATCTCACCCTACAGAAAGCCTTCCCTAAGACAAGCCCATAGGGTACAGCACCAAATTGCCTGGAGTCTCTAGACATGTATATATTATCCCCTTGTAACCAAACGTGGTCCTTTGGAACCTACTTAAGAAGAGGGCAAAGAACAACTTTTGGTGATACGATTCAAAAAATTGATCTTTTTTAATTTTAGAAAACATAGGCTACCAAACCATACAAGTATCGTCTTTATTCTGTCCCCGTGACCTGGCTCAACCTCATAAGTTACTCTGTCTCCTTCCATACCAATCACCCGCTTCATAACAGTTTTCTTTGGATTCTCAGGTGACCTCACAAGAACCACATCACCAACACCAATCCTTCCAATACGAGGAGACATCTTATCCAACAAGAGAACATCTCCTGACATATTTAGGGTCGGAAGCATGCTGGGCCCATGCACCTTGAAATCAAGATCCATTAGATGCGTCAATGGGGGAAGGGTGAGGTGGGATATGGATCGAAGCTTACCAATGCAACACCAAAGACGTAGTTGTTAGCAACATGAAGACAGCAAGCGAACTTCGTGACGAGGATGCAACGATCAAGGGCCTCGCTAGAAATGTTTCGCCACGGAATCTCAGCGAGCCGGCGAGGGATGTCCCTCGCCCATGTGCCAAGGTTCAGTAGAGGCATCTCCCTCTTCCACAGCTCCTCCAATTGTTATGTAATCTATATCTTTACACAAACACAAAGCAACCAGAAAATTATGACAACATAAATTCCCTTTCTCAAACTTGGGAAATGGATTTGATTACTTTAACTCAAAGTGACGCCAATACTTGTGTGTCATAGCACAAAGAAAGGAATAATTACATATTATATATTGAAACCGCCAACATCCTAGAAAAACAGAAACAAACAAGTTTCGATGGATAAAATAAAAATGGAAGACAATAATCTTGTTGCAAACCATTCGGAAGTCTGTCCACACAACAGAACTCGAGTGATCCCATCACAATAAAGTTCCGATCAGCAAAGGGGGGAAAGAAAATGTTGACAGAGAATCTACTATCATCATGGGAGGCAAGGAGATGGTGGTAGCGTTGATGTGGGCATGACTCTTACGGTGGAGGGCGAGTGATGACGGGGAAGAAGATGGCATAGGGTTTAATAGAGAGGAAAAAAAGAGCAAATTTCACGTGTCCTTCAGTTCTTCTCATGTTTCAACCTTTGGAGCATGGAGGGACCTTTTTACAAATATGCCCCTACTAACTTTGTCAATGCAATTATACCCTTACTAGCTTATAATTTCTATATAAATCTGATAGGACATACATATACTTAAGATTTTTAGACTTCGTGCTCTTTCAAGTTTTTCCAATGCCAACTAGACACCTGTGTTTTTTTATAATTGACCTAATCTCCTATATTCATAGTAAAGCCCTTCTGGCATTACACGTGTGCCCTTATGTTACAATAATGAAAGGGTAATATTGTGAAATTTCGTATGAATATACTAGCACACGTAAACTACAAAAAACTTAGGGGTGCAAGTGTTACCGAAAAACTCAAAAGGGCACAATTGAAAAATCTCATAAATTTATGCACGATGCTATACAGTACAACGTTTACAATCAAAACCAGGGACATAAGTGGTCGGATATATATTCATGTGTATGTGTTTTCATATCCTTATATATATATATGAGATTTTTACCCCATGAACCCTGTAAACTTTATAAATTACCTTGTCGACCTTTGAAACAACGTAATTCCCCCTCGACCCTGTAAACTTACTAACCCTTACCCTATAAACCATGTAATTAACCCACATCCATTTACCCGTAAAACTAACCAAATTCTGTTACATTTTTTACATTGTACCCATTTTGTTTGTCAAATTTACATTAATTAACCCTCCCCCCTACCCTCCTCCTCATCTCTCTTTCCCTACCCACCACCTCATCGACCTCTGCCGCACTCGCCCTCATCCCCAGCCTCCACTCTTGCCCTCCTCCTCGACATCCCCCTTGCCCTCCACCTCGACATCCCCCTAATGTTACAATAATGAAAGGGTAATATTGTGAAATTTCGTATGAATATACTAGCACACGTAAACTACAAAAAACTTAGGGGTGCAACTGTGCAAGTGTTACCGAAAAACTCAAAAGGGCACAATTAAAAAATCTCATAAATTTATGCACGTTGCTACACAACACAACGTTTACAATCAAAACCAGGGACATGAGTGGTCGGATATATATTCATGTGTATGTGTTTTCATATCCTTATATATATGAGATTTTTACCCCATGAACCCTATAAACTTTATAAATTACCTTGTCGACCTTTGAAACAACGTAATTCCCCCTCGACCATGTAAACTTACTAACCCTTACCCTATAAACCATGTAATTAACCCACATCCATTTACCCGTAAAACTAACCAAATTCTGTTACATTTTTTACATTGTACCCATTTTGTTTGTCAAATTTACATTAATTAACCCTCCCCCTTACCCTCCTCCTCATCTCTCTTTCCCTACCCACCACCTCATCGACCTCTGTCGCACTCGCCCTCATCCCCAGCCTCCACTCTTGCCCTCCTCCTCGACATCCCCCTTGCCCTCCACCTCGACATCCCCCTAATGTTACAATAATGAAAGGATAATATTGTGAAATTTCGTATGAATATGCTAGCACACGTAAACTACAAAAAACATAGGGGTGCAACTGTGCAAGTGTAACCAAAAAACTCAAAAGGGCACAATTGAAAAATCTCATAATTTTATGCACGTTGCTATACAGTACAACGTTTACAATCAAAACCAGGGACATAAGTGGTCGGATATATATTCATGTGTATGTGTTTTCATATCCTTATATATATATATATATATGAGATTTTTACCCCATGAACCCTATAAACTTTATAAATTACCTTGTCGACCTTTGAAACAACGTAATTCCCCCTCGACCCTGTAAACTTACTAACCCTTACCCTATAAACCATGTAATTAACCCACATCCATTTACCCGTAAAACTAATTCTGTTACATTTTTTACATTGTACCCATTTTGTTTGTTAAATTTACATTAATTAACCCTCCCCCTTACCCTCCTCCTCATCTCTCTTTCCCTACCCACCACCTCATCGACCTCTGCCGCACTCGCCCTCATCCCCAGCCTCCACTCTTGCCCTCCTCCTCGACATCCCCCTTGCCCTCCACCTCCCTAACCTCCAGTTTGGACGACACTCAAGGCATCGGACGAGCTCATTCTCGTTTCAGAAATAGCAGTTCTAGAAGCCTCACTTCTCGCAATAGCACATGCGGCTCCTGTCGCAATCTGGAACAGGACGAAACCGATCCCCCTGCAGCCCTCGCACGGCGTCACCCATGGCCTCAAATTTCAACGAAATTCGGTCGAATTTCTGTCGAATATCGATATCCAGTCGAAATTGAAATTTGACCGAAATGGCCGAAATGACCGAAATATGGGGGTCCTAATACAAAAAATGACCGAAATGATCGAAATTTCGGTCGAAATTCCACCGAAATTCCATCGAAATTCTGTTTTGGTCGATACCGAAATGGTGACCGAAACCGACATTTAAGGCCTTGGCGTCACCAACAACAGCACCCCTTCCACGTGCCTCCTCAGCTCCCCACTCTCATGCAGCCGTTGGATTTCCTCGACGCCCCCTGCGTACCTCCCCCCAATGAACACCCCCCAACAGTTCCATCTTCCTCCGACAAAGGATCCCCTGCAGCTCGTCCAGGAATTTCGAGTCCATCGATACGTCGTGCTCATCGACGACGACACGGAGGATGCGGAGGATAGATCTCACGGCACAGTAGTCGTCGAAGGTCTTGCGGACAACGCGGATGGTGGTGAAGTTGAGGACGATGCGCTTCTCCAGGGGGTTCGGGGAGGAGGAGGCGAGGGAGGATGGGGATCGTCAGGTGCAGAGGGAGGATGTGGTGATCCTGACACGGTGGAAGATGGAGGGCCTCGGGGAGGTGGAGGAAGGCTCGTCAAAGTCGTCGGAGAGGAGGAACTACCGGGAGGAGACGGTGAAGTTGGGGTGCACTGAAAGGGGCAGCACAGCAACGCGTCCCCTAGGGTTTCAAAGCCACAATGGCGGCAAAATGGGGAGTAGAGGTGGGAGGGGAAGGGAGAGAGGAAGAAACTGGAAAGGGAGCATTTGTTTTGTTAACTCAACTTTAACTCAAGCTAGTTAACCCAAGCAGTCTCAAATTAATGGCTAGGTCTGTGGGGTAAGACGGAGTAAGTCCACAAGGTCAAGGGGGGAATTATGTTGTTTCAAAGGTCAAGAAGGTATTTTACGAAGTTTATAAGGTTCATGGGTAAAAATACCTATATATTTATATATGAATTCGAAAACAAATGTAGATATCGACGAATATGAAAATTTATGTTATCGTGTCCTCAAAAATTAATATGCATAAAATAGATATGAACTCAATACAGATGATAATAATACAATTACCTAATACATTATCTTGAATGTGTATGTATAGATCATTTACATCATAACCTCAAAAATTGTGTCCAATTACATCACAACTCCTACTATCATTGTAATTATACAAATAAGCCTTGTAAATTGCACCATGATCCATGTAATCTTACAAACTCTTATGCCGCAATCCTTTGAGAAGGGATTATAGGAGTCGTGGTGTAACTATAAACATTTTTGGGGCTATAGTGTAAAAATATGTTTATGTCAAAGTTAAAATAAAATATAAATTTATTATATGACTAAAAAGTTTATCATAATTATACATTAAAACAGACATATAAATACACATATTCACCGGTATATATCAAAGTGATATGTGACTTCATATCTATTTAAAAATAGATGTCTAAATATGTATAAAACTGATACAATAGCTCATCAAATATTGAGTGTACATTCTATATCAAAACATTAGAGATAATTTACTGGAATATATGATAAAAATATTAACAAAACATTCAAACTATATGAAATTTTTTTATCCTACTCTGTCTTCTTCCATCCCAAATGCGAATCTCTCCCTTTGCATCTTTTATCCCCCTCAGATATGCCACGCGAGACTCTCAATCTTGAAGATCAATTTAGAATGGAACAAAAAGAAGATGGTATCGGGAGGACAGGCTTCCACGCGTGGGCCCGCTCGGTAGAGTAATAAGGAGGGATAAAGTGGTTTATCCTTCATTTCTATTCAGTTGGAGGGATGGGATTTAGAGGGATAAGTGGTAGTTACTTGTTATTGTCAATAAAGTTTGAGAAGAAGGGATAAGAGATAGAAGCTAGTTGTCTTGGATAAAGTTGTTTGTTTCGAAAACATATTTGTAATTCATGACAGGAGAGGCTGATGATGGAAGTAGGATGGTTATTGAGTCATGGCTCGATGAGCCAGGCTCGGGCTCGTAACCTTGGCTCATTAGGCTATTGAGTTGAGCCTAAGCCAAATTTTTGGACTCGATAGCTTAACGAGCCGAGCTCGAGCCAAGACCTGCTCAACTTGATAACTCAATAAGGGGCTCGATAAGGAATATATATATTCTATTAGTGAATCTGTAATGATGTTTATTTTTAGGAATTTTTACACCCATAACCTTGAGTAATTTTGCAATAACATTCATAACCCATCATAATCATGAATTACATGAGAAATCCTGAATAGTCACTCCGTCTCATACCTATAAAACAATTAATTTAATATGTTAACTAAACCATATGTATGAGTTAATCTAACTCATCCTCAATCCAACGATTAGGAAATAAACAAAAAAAATATCCCACTCTCTCCACCCTCCCCCTCACCCTATGTCCACCTCAACCTCCCCCTTCGATCTCCTCCCCTTCCCCCGTTGTCGACCAATCATCTCCCTGTCAACCTCTCCCTTCCGACCTCGCACCTCAACTTGCAAGGATGACATGATTCGAGCAGCGAGCCAGAGGTGGTTGGCGGCGGGCTTCGATAGGGATAAAAGAGGAGGTGGGCGGTCGGGAGGATTTTGGGGGTTCCGAAGGATGAGCTCGAGGAACTCGGGCACTCGAAGGTTGACGCAAGCGAGGAGGGGCTCAAAGAGGGGGTCGTTGTTGTTGAAAGCTCGGGAAGGAGCGTTGCGCAGTGCGACTGAAAGCCCGGGAAGAAGCGTTGTGCGGAAGGGGGGTGCGGTCGTGCGGGGTCGCTGCTCAGCAGGGGAGGGGGGGGTCGTTGCTCGGGAAGAAGGGGGGCCTTCAAGAGGGGCGATCGCTGCCCGAGAAGGAGGGGCGGGCATCAAGCTCTGCTCGAGGGAGGGGGGCTTCGACAGGTCTTCGAAGCAGGGCTACGCGAGGAGGGCTGAAAGCTCGGTCGCGCGGGGGGCTTCGAGCAGTGAAGGAGAAGCTCAGGGGTGGTGGAAGGGAGGGGACCTTCGAGAGGGGCGGTCTCTGCCTGAGGGGGGGGTCGATGCTCGGTGACGGACTTCAAGCTATGCTCGGGGGAGGGGGGGCTTCAACAGGTCTTCGAAGCAAGGCTGCAGGAGGAGGGTTGAAAGCTCGGTCGGGGCTTAAAGCAGTGAAGGAGAATCTCGACGACGGCGGGCTAGGAGCTGCCAAGGGAGGGGGCATGGTTTGCAAATAGGAATAATTTTTAGGGTAGTTTTGTCTTTTTCGATGAAAATCGTCACATATAACGGATATCCCAAATGGAATATAACACGAGGTTATGTCATGTAAGAGTTAAGCATTACTCGGGTTTCTCATGTAATTCACGATTATACAGAGTTATGAATGTTATTGCACAATTACTCAGGGTCATAGGTGTAAAAATTCCTTATTTTTATATGCATTAGTCTTACAACATTGTGAATGGTGGACTATGTGCCTAAGTAGTTTATGTAACGACAATGTTGGGTGACTATAGTGTAGACTATCTATGTTAGTCTATGTTATAATTAGGCAATTAGTATTTTTTTCATTTTTTATTAGCAAATAGAATGTTACAATATATGTTATAATTCAACTTTTGTATACAATTCGAATAGCGGTCTACTGGTAAGGAAGGCAATCTTCAAAGAAGAGGTTGCATGTTCAAGCCCAGGCAACAACATTTATTCACCATAAAATGTCTATTCATCTTATCGAGCCCAAGCTGGCTCGATAAAAGGCTCGAGCTCACCGAGCTCAAGGCTGAGCCAACTCGACTAAGCTCGAACAAGCTCAAGCCCGAGCCTGAGCCTAGCTGGGCTTATTGAGCCCGAGCCCGAGCCAGGGCCTGGCTCGGTTCGTTGGGCTCGATAGCCAGCCCTAAATAAAAGGTTAGGGGGCCAAATCATATCCCTCATCTTGATTCCATCGACAAAACATTGATCATCTATCGAGGGACAACAAATCTGAGTAAAAAGTAAGGGTGTGCATGAGGCGGGTATCCAACCCATTCAAATGATCCACCAATAATTGATGTCATCCAAACCCAAATAAGAAAAGCTCATGTTGTTGCAGCAATTATTTTATACCCAACGGTATGGTTTATTTTGTGCCAATTTTTGTTCAATTTATATTGTTTTATGTTTCTTTCTCTTCAGTCAGATTTTTGGGATATACTGTATGTCCTGTCAGACTTTGTACATGTAAAATATATGGAAGTTAATGAAATAAGATTTTGGTGACAATTGTCTATATTAACTTGTGGTTATGATTGTGAATGTCATGTGGAAAATTATCCGCGCAAAAAATTTCCCTGTTTTTCTGTAACTTAATGCGATCTCCTGTGAATGAATTATTGCGAAATGCGCGTAAACGGGTACCCAGATCCTCAGGGGTTCACATTTTTGGTATCAGAGCAGCGGTACCCTGATACGCACATTCGTAGTATTTCGATTCCGATCGCATTAAGTTCTCGGATAGCGACAGTCTTCCGACTTGTCGTGAGTCCGAAAAGGGAAATTGACATTCGAATTCCATCACCACAGATGTCACCAATTTCATTAATTTTCATATTATATCCCAAGAAGAGAAAAAGCATATATCATAAGTATCTCCAAATGCTATTTTTATGACTAAATATGGTTCTTATGCAGAGCCATGTTATCCCGACCAGGCCAGGAGATGACTAACCAACTAGCACACATACTGACTACTCTTATCGACCTTTCCATATTTTATTTGATTTTGGTGCGACACACTCTTTTCTTACTTCGAGGCTACTAGCTTCTTTCGATAGAGTTGCAGAGACTCTCTCTTCCCCATATCACATCCGAGGGCCAGGTGGCCAGTTGTTCGTCATTTCCCTAATAATCAGGCACTTGCATGTACTAATTGGCGGTCACGCGATGATCGCAGATTGTATACTCCTACAGCTTGATGAGTTCGACTTGATTTTAGGCATGGATTGGTTATCTGCTCATTATGCACTTGTTGATTGCTTTACGAAGACAGATGTCTTCAGGATTCTAGATTTACCCCAGTTTACTTTTGAGGGTACTATACATGACTCCACCATGGAGTACATTTCAGTGTTGCGAGCTTAGCAACTTGTTGATCAGGGTTGCGATTCATACCTTGCATTTGTTCAGGAGATATCCGATCAGGAGACGATGACTCAAGACATCCAAGTAGTCTCAGAATACCCTGACGTGTTTCCTGATGAGCTACCAGGATTACCTCCTGAGAGAGAGATCGAGTTCGAGATCACCTTGCTACCAGATACACAACCGATCTCTATGGCACCTTATCGCATGGCACCAGCCGAATTGAGGGAGTTGAAGGTGCAGTTGCAGGAGTTGCTTGATTTGGGATTCGTGAGACCGAGCACTTCACCTTGGGGTGCTCCGGTTCTATTTGTCAAGAAGAAGGATGGAACCATGAGACTGTGTGTTGATTACAGGCAGCTGAACAAGAGAACGGTGAAGAACCGTTATCCTTTGCCTCGCATCGATGATTTGTTCGATACAGTAGCCTTTGGGATCGCATTGTCGAAGGCCAGAAGACAGATCCTTGGATTCGAGATAGATACATGCGCGCCGTCAAGGATGAGGTTGATGATTTTATTGTGACAGAATCCATTTTATGGAAGGCGGGCCGAGTCGTTGTGCCCAACGACGAGCAGTTGCGCAGAGACATACTTGATGAGGCACACAGTTCACGATTATCTATCCATCCAGGTAGCACGAAGATGTACCGTGATCTGCGCCGACATTTCTGGTGGAATGGAATGAAGCACGATGTGGCGCTACATGTCAGCAGATGCATGACCTGTCAGATGGTCAAGGCCGAGCACAAGAGACCACCAGGATTACTGCAGTCTCTCCCCATTCCCGAGTGGAAGTGGGGGAGCATTTCTATGGATTTTGTCACAGGATTGCCGAAGACACCAGGTGGCCATGATTCTATTTGGGTAGTTGTTGTTAGGTTGACCAAGTCAGTCCATTTCATACCTGTCAACACGACTTACACTCCATCCAGACTGGCCAAGCTATATGTGCAGAACATCATTAGGCTACATGGTATACCACGAGAGGTGGTGTCTGACAGGGATTCGAGATTTACTTCGCATTATTGGCATCAGTTCATGTCAGCACTACAGACAGAGCTGAAAATGAGTTTTGCATATCATCCACAGACCGACGGTCAGAGTGAGTGCACCATTCAGACATTAAAGGATTTGCTTCGCGCTTGCACTTTGGAGTGGAAAGGGTCCTGGAAGGACCATTTGCCTTTGGTAGAATTCACGTACAACAACAGCTATCACTCCAGTATTAGCATGGCACCATTCGAAGCCCTATACGGGCGGAGATGTCTCACACCTCTCAGTTGGCGTGAGGTAGGTGATCATGCTCTTTACTCCGTGGATCTCCTGGAGGAGACCGCGAGAGCTGTTGATCTTGGGAGACAAAGACTTCTGACGGCACAAAGCCGCCAGAAGAGCTATACAGACCGTCGAAGAAGAGACTTGGAATTTCAGGTTGGAGATGGGGTATTTTTGCGAGTATCTCCCATTAAGGGAGTGCAGAGATTCGGTGTTCGTGGCAAGTTGGCGCCGCGATATGTGGGTCCATTTGAGATTCTTGCAAGAGTGGGGAAGGTGACCTACCGAGTAGCCCTTCCTTCACATTTATCAACTATCCATGATGTCTTCTATGTATCCAACCTGAGGAAATATGTCCACGATCCTCGGCACGTCATCAGTTATGAGAATCTAGACGTGGAGCCAGATCTGACTTATGAGGAGAAGCCAATCCAGATACTTGATCGTGCTGTGAAGAAGCTTCGCAGTAAAGAGATTTCATTGGTCAAGGTTTTGTGGCACCAACACGGCGTCAAAGAAGCAACATGGGAGACTGAAGCCGACATGCGGGCACGATACCCGCAACTTTTCTGATGTAATCATCAAAACAAGCTTTTGTAATTAGATACATGATAAATAATATGGCTTGTTTTCTCTTTGAGGTTTTTATGGGTTTAAAACCCTTTGAGGTTTTTATGGACATATGAAATCCCAACCAGACACCTAATAGCCTTAACTCGAGTCTCGAGGACGAGAGTCCCTTTGAGGTTTTTATATTTGTAACATCCGGTTTCCAATCAAACCCGAACTCGACCCGATTGGGGTCCGATTACCTTAATAAAGTTTTTGGTCAATGCCAACCAACCTAAAACGATCTATTGATCATGAATCAAAAGTCGTTCGGGCAAAATCGGCCATAAATCGGTCGCTTCGTAATGCGCTCCACGAAAAGCCGCGACGCAAATTCGGAAATCACGAAACGAACGGAGACCGTCATGAGATCCGATTCGATGAAACAAGACCAACGGAATCGACCGTTCGTCAATCGGAGGTCGTTTGATATTTTTAAATCGTAAAAATTTAACCTTAAACAAAATCCGTATCCGAAAATTTCGGGTATTCAAAACCCGACCAAAAGTATATCAATATTATACTCATATCGATCGTCGTTTAGAGACGGTCAAAATGAGATATCTCGCGTCAAAATCCAATACTCGAGACGTGTAGACGGTCGATCTTTATGTATAACAACTAAAGATAATTTTGGTTAAAAAAATATATTAATAAAGTTCATCTTCTGCTGCTACAGTATAGACTGTTAGCAGACTCGGTTCTGCTTAGTTTTTTTAAAATAATATCTATATATGTGAATTTTGTCGTTTATACAGTCACTGCACAAACATGCAAGGTGGCCCAAAAATTCCTGTCACTTGTCAACCTAAGGGGGTCTACTCTCTCCTTATTTATATCAAACTAAGCCGCTATTCAAAACCTTCCTACGAAGGAAGCCAAGTTTTCCCCCTTTCTTCATCTTCAACCGTGGCATCATACTACCAACCTTCCACCAGCAAATTACCATCGTCTTCTGCTAGAGCTGCACCAAGGGCAACATGCTTCTACTACTGCCTTCATTCCAGCAACCCAGAAGTTTGTTGTTGCATGTTCTTATCTCCAAAATTGGATATTTTTTTAGGTACTATCCTCTTTCCTTCCCTCTTTATTTCCACTAATCCCCTTCTCTTCCAATTCTCTCATTCTAACGAAAAGCCTTCTTTTTCCCCCCTCTTTCTATCACCATCTTTATTTCATTCCAATGAAAAGGGGATTTTTCCCCTCTCTATAAATTCCCCTGCTACAGCCCTTCCAACCTTGGTGCAAATTCTTAAAGCAACAGAAGGTTGCTGCTCTCATCCGTAAGTGTCGTGACTTCCAAATCCAGCATATAATCAAATTGTTGCATGCAAGATATCCACTGATTTGAAGTAATAAGTAGGTACCTCCCTATACCTCCTACTTGCTGCCATGCATGTGTATTATCCTTGATTATATGTACTCCTTCTCCATTCCTTGCTGCCATGCATGAGATCCACACAAGTTTTTGTTGCTACAAAAATTTGATTTGGGATCCAGTTTTGATATTATTCTGATTCAAAATTAAGTTCTGGAATTTTTGATTCAGAAATTAAATCCTGGAATTTTGGGTTCAGTTTAGGGTTAAGTAGATTAAAGCTCTAAATATATATTTATATATGTACTCTCTCATTCCCTCCTCTTGATGCTATATAGGTTATTTTACCCCACGTATTATCCTTCTTCCAATTTCATTGGGTTATTCAGACCATGTGGATTTTCAAACACGGTTCACCTATAGTGAATTTTTTTTGAACATATAATTCACAGAAGTTATATATATCCGTGTATTCTGAAAACTGTAGGACAATGTCTTTAAATTTTCCTTTGTTGGTATTCTGTGTAAAGTGACATGCATTCCAATTTATGAGAAATATATAGCACATTAAATTTTCTTTGTTGGCAGTCTAGTTTGCAGAATAAAATTCAGATGCTTTTAATTATATATATATACATAATACTGGTTCTAAATTAATCAAAAGCTCATACATATGAGTTATATATGAATGATGGAATTGGATGTTGTAATACTTGTCATATGTAAATGATAAATTTTAAAATTTGACATCTTGAATTATTGTACGAAGTTTTACATAAAACTTTTTGAGAACTAAAATTTTGGTTTCAAATGATGATGTTCAGGAACTGGAAAAAAAATCTAATCTAATCCGTTACAAATACACCCTTTACCAATATATTCTGGTTTAGGAGAAAGATGAATAACACAAGAAGAATGGAGTGTTGTACTTGATATATTTTACATGATAATTACGGCACTGGACATTCTACATTGCTCCTATATTTCACATGCAATTCTATTGGAAGATTATGATACTGTTTTCAAGTTATGATAAGCTCTGGAAATTTTATTCTGTTGTATTTAAAATTCAGATATATGATACACGTATGATGCGGTCTTCATGTATGATAATCTCAGGATTTGAAATATTAATCTAACACATCAAATTATCATGCATTTTAAATTGAAAGATATATGAATGATGGAGTTAATGTTCTTATTTTCTTAACATGATAAATTCAAGACTTGATTATATAAAGCTGTCTTACTTGTTAATTGAAATAAGTATATATAAAAAAATTATTGTCACTGGTGTCTATTGTTAATAGTTGTACATATGTAGATAAATTTCAATCACAGTAGATGGATGCTTTGAGTTGTTTTGCACCATTGAACGTAAGAATCGAAGCAATCGGATACTTATAATTATAGCTCCTACTGCTGCATTTTGCTTTTGGATGGTGTTACGACTCCTACTATATTCTAGAGCTCACTCGAATTATCTATAATGTTACAATTCGAACAATCCTCCCTTGGTTGATATTATTTTGTTATATGCATATGGAAATCATCTCAAACTCCATAATTTCAAGCAAATAGAAACTAATTGAATAAATAACATGCACATTATAGATTCTTCATCTGAACTGATTTCTATTAAGATTGAAGTGACCAAGAGTTTTAGAAACCATTGTAAGATTGTTAAAGGAATAATCCCTCTTCTATGCTAAATGCAATAAAGTATAAGTATGAATGAGATAGCATCAATAGTTGGGGGTATTCTAAAAACTTATGATTCAGATAGTTAGTAAATATGAATCAGTGAGATCAATAAAATCATTGGCCAAAAGATCTAGACCAATATAATCAATCACATCATAGATTAAAGAGAGTTCTTTAGTCAAGAGAGCAAAGACAAGATGGTGAATCCATGATGACTTACATTTAATAATGCCGGTCATGGTAACCTTTATACCTGACCGTGCGAGGGCGCGGTGACCCTCAACTGGGCGGGAGATAGGAAGCCCAGTTAGGGCAGCGGCCGCCTAGTGCGCGGGTCTAGGATCCCAGTCCCTTCTCGGTTTTTACGCGAGCTCGCAGTGTTTTTACGCCTCGTTGGGATCCAGACTTTAGACCAGTTCCGCTGACCCTGTCTTTTAGGATACCCAGGCGAAGGATCCTTGGTTTTCAGTTTTACGTACGAGCTCGGTTGCCCGTTACCGATCGGGATGTTTTTCTAGAGTGATTTTTCCGGGAAGTCCCTCTCACCCGTCTCAGTGGCGTAGTTTGGGAGTAGACATATCCCTCTATTGGACCGTCCTTCCAATTAGGGGGCGAGACGGAAGAGCCCTTTTGTTGGCTTCTTCACCGCTTGAGTTTTTCTTCGCCAACAGACTTGGCGATGTTACATCCAGATCATCCATATCTATATCTACATCATCTGGGGTTACATCTGAGACAGTTGCACTTGAGGTTAAAGGGCTTACAATCAAAGTTGAGAAATTGTAAGTAACTATAATCTGATTCAAAATCTCTTTAAGCTAGTGGACGTGTTGGGAACTTAGTTAGGATGCATTATACAACACCGCATGCCTACGGAGGCACCCCAACCCTAAGACATTCTCCAAGTCTTAGAGTCATAGTGTGAGGTTTCACAAGAACCAAGACCACAGACTATCCACTAGACTTAAGAATTTAATAAATCATTATATCTTCTCATCTCACCTTTCCCATCATCAAAATCCACAAATATGATCTCTAAGTAATATGAGAATGAAATATACTTACTATGATCAACTAGTTATAAAATAAATATGCTTATGTGGGAAATGTTGGGTTAATGGCTAATCATGAGGGGTGCTTACTAGAGATTTGAAAACCTTTTACATTTGCAAGTAGAAATAAATTTTAAATTTGAGTTGCTCATGCCTCTCTACTTGCTTTCTTTTGTAAATAATAAATGCCTGTTATTTTTATATAAACTTATGGGAAGTACCAGCACCCGCTGACGCCTTTTCTTCCTTGCACGCATGGCAGGCAAGGAGCCTTTAGCACAGTAGCGGGTTGATGATTTCAGGAGATAAATTTTATACCCAACGGTATGGTTTATTTTGTGCCAATTTTTGTTCAATTTATATTGTTTTATGTTTCTTTCTCTTCAGTCAGATTTTTGGGATATATTGTATGTACTGTCAGACTTTGTACATGTAAAATATATGAAAGTTAATGAAATAAGATTTTGGTGACAATTGTCTACATTAACTTGTGGTTATGATTGTGAATGTCATGTGTAAAATTATCCGCGCGAAAAATTTCCCTGTTTTTCTGTAACTTAATGCGATCTCCTATGAATGAATTATTGTAAAATGCGCGTAAACGAGTACCCGGATCCTCGGGGGTTCACATTTTTTTTATATCTGAATCATAAGTTTTTAGAATACCCCCAACTATTGATGCTATCTCATTCATACTTATACTTTATTGCATTTAGCATAGAAGAGGGATTATTCCTTTAACAATCTTACAATGGATTCTAAAACTCTTGGTCAATTCAATCTTAATAGAAATCAGTTCAGATGAAGAATCTATAATGTGCATGTTATTTATTCAATTAGTTTCTATTTGCTTGAAATTATGGAGTTTGAGATGATTTCCATATGCATATAACAAAACAATATCAACCAAGGGAGGATTGTTCGAATTGTAACATTATAGATAATTCAAGTGAGCTCTAGAATATAGTAGGAGTCGTAACACCATCCAAAAGCAAAATGCAGCAGTAGGAGCTATAATTATAAGTATTTGATTGCTTCGATTCTTACGTTCAATGATGCAAAACAACTCAAAGCATCCATCTACTGTGATTGAAATTTATCTACATATATACAGCTATTAACAATAGACACCAGTGGCAATATTTTTTTTATATATACTTCTTTCAATTAACAAGTAAGACAGCTTTATATAATCAAGTCTTGAATTTATCATGTTAAGAAAATAAGAACATTAACTCCATCATTCATATATCTTTCAATTTAAAATGCATGATAATTTGATGTGTTAGATTAATATTTCAAATCCTGAGATTATCATACATGAAGACTGCATCATACGTGTATCATATATCTGAATTTTAAATACAACAGAATAAAATTTCCAGAGCTTATCATAACTTGAAAACAGTATCATAATCTTCCAATAGAATTGCATGTGAAATATAGGAGCAATGTAGAATGTCCAATGCCGTAATTATCATGTAAAATATATCAAGTACAACACTCCATTCTTCTTGTGTTATTCATCTTTCTTCCTAAACCAGAATATATTGGTAAATGGTGTATTTGTAACGGATTAGATTAGATTTTTTTTCCAGTTCCTGAACATCATCATTTGAAACCAAAATTTTATATTTCTCAAAAAAATTTATGTAAAACTTCGTACAATAATTCAAGATGTCAAATTTTAAAATTTATCATTTACATATGACAAGTATTACAACATCCAATTCCATCATTCATATATAACTCATATGTATGAGCTTATGATTAATTTAGAACCAGTATTATGTATATATATAATTAAAAGCATCTGAATTTTATTCTGCAAACTAGACTGCCAACAAAGAAAATTTAATGTGTTATATATTTCTCATAAATTGGAATGCATGTCACTTTACACAGAATACCAACAAAGGAAAATTTAAAGACATTGTCCTACAGTTTTCAGAATACACGGATATATATAACTTCTGTGAATTATATGTTCAAAAAAAATTCACTATAGATGAACTGTGTTTGAAAATCCACATGGTCTGAATAACCCAATGAAATTGGAAGAAGGATAATATGTGGGGTAAAATAACCTATATAGCAGCAAGAGGAGGGAATGGGAGAGTACATATATAAATATATATTTAGAGCTTTAATCTACTTAACCCTAAACTGAACCCAAAATTCCAGGGTTTAATTTCTGAATCAAAAATTCCAGAACTTAATTTTGAATCAGAATAATATCAAAACTGGATCCCAAATCAAATTTTTTAGCAACAAAAACTTGTGTGGATCTCATGCATGGCAGCAAGGAATGGAGAAGGAGTTGTACATATAATTAAGGATAATAGACATGCATGGCAGCAAGTAGGAGGTATAGGGAGGTACCTATTTATTACTTCACATCAGTGGATATCTTGCACGCAACAATTTGATTACTTGCTGGATTTGGAAGTCACAACACTTACGGATGAGAGCAGCAGCCTTCTGTTGCTTTAAGAATTTGCACCAAGGTTGGAAGGGCTGTAGCAGGGGAATTTATAGAGAGGGGAAAAATCCCCTTTTCATTGGAATGAAATAAAGATGGTGAAAGAAAGAGGGGGAAAAAAGAAGGCTTCTCATTAGAATGAGAGAATTGGAAGAGAAGGGGATTAGTGGAAATAAGGAGGGAAGGAAAGAGGATAGTACCTAAAAAAAATATCCAATTTTGGAGATAAGAACATGCAACAACAAACTTCTGGGTTGCTGGAATGAAGGCAGTAGTAGAAGCATGTTGCCCTTGGTGCAGCTCTAGCAGAAGACAATGGTAATTTGCTGGTGGAAGGTTGGTGGTATGATGCCACGGTTGAAGATGAAGAAAGGGGGAAAACTTGGCTTCCTTCGTAGGAGGGTTTTGAATAGCGGCTTAGTTTGATTATAATAAGGAGAGAGTAGACCCCCTTAGGTTGACAAGTGGCAGGAATTTTGGGCCACCTTGCATGTTTGTGCAGTGACGGTATAAACGACAAAATTCACATATATAGATATTATTTTAAAAAAAACTAAGCAGAACCGAGTCTGCTAACAGTCTATACTGTAGCAGAAGATGAACTTTATTAATATATTTTTTAACCAAAATTATCTTTAGTTGTTATACATAAAGATCGACCGTCTACACGTCTCGAGTATTGGATTTTGACGTGAGATATCTCATTTTGACCGTCTCTAAACGACGATCGATATGAGTATAATATTGATATACTTTTGGTCGGGTTTTGAATACCCGAAATTTTCGGATACGGATTTTGTTTAAGGTTAAATTTTTACGATTTAAAAATATCAAATGACCTCCAATTGACGAACGGTCGATTCCGTTGGTCTTGTTTCGTCGAATCGGATCTCATGACGGTCTCCGTTCATTTCGTGATTTCCGAATTTGCGTCGCGGCTTTTCGTGGAGCGCATTACGAAGCGACCGATTTATGGTCAATTTTGCCCGAACGACTTTTGATTCATGATCAATAGATCGTTTTAGGTTGGTTGGCATTGACCAAAAACTTTATTGGGGTAATCGAACCCTAATCGGGTCGAGTTCGGGTTTGATTGGAAACCGGATGTTACAAATTAAAGGAATCTCAAGGGGCTCTTTTAATTCACTAAGTCCAAGGATTTGTCATGCAATTTTCTTTTTTTATACCTTAGCCCCAAGTTTGGATCATGTCCCTTGTATTTGCACTGAAAGGTGTTTTATCTTTAATACGGAGGTGTTTTATATAAGGGAATGGGGGAGCAAGACATAGGGACAACTGAAAACCCCAAAGAAAAACCCATTACGAGCATACCACCTCTCTTTCTCTCCCTCTTCCCCCGACACTCCTACTTCTCCAGCAAACTTTCCCTCTGCCCCAGCCCTCCCTCTTCACCCAACAACCCTCCAACTCCATTCCTCCTCTCCAGCAGCCCTTACTCCCCCACTTCCTCTCCTCTCCATCATCCTTCTTCTCATCCCAGCCCCTCCTACTCCATTCCCACGCTGCTCTCTCCTCCCACCTACATTACCCTCCCCACACGTCCTCTTTGCTTCCTTCACAACCTTAACTCCGGCATTGCCACCCGACCACCCTACACCACCACTCTAGTCGACTGCAATGACCACACCCATCTTCCTCGTGCGACACCTCACTTTTATTATGTTAATCTTTTCTCTGTTCTAGTGTAAGAGTCTTTATGAGTATGCTATCTACTTAATTTCTGAAGTTAGTTCATTTATTTCCTATTCTTGTCTAAATTGAGTTGGCTTATTATTGTCCTTGTTATATGTTCTGGACTTCTGTGAACAATACCTTTGCTCCTAGTCGTTCACAGCAAGTTAACCATAATTTGCCGTCGAATTATTACATCTGTTGGCAATCCGGCAGTTATAATCCCGCTGCAACGTAACCCTGCCTTCAAGTCACCATATAATTAGGTAGTTAATTTCGGTAGGGTTTCATATTTGCAGATGGTTAGTCACTTCGAGTATTTGGGATTGCATCAATAATGGATCACAGACCAACCCGGCTCATTCCAAGGGTACCCAATTCTAGTGGATACCTGAACAATCTGAATGGGTCATGGGTAACCATGGATATCCATGGAATATGATTACAAACTATACAAGTGATCTACTCTAAAGGATAAAAAAGCTCCTGCAAAATTCTTTCAAACTAATCATCCAAAATGGATACAACTGATCTGTCCAATGCAGCACACAGTACGATGTCCAATGCAAACATTAGAAAGAAGAAACATTAGAAGAAATATCAACCATTACCTTATTTACATTGAACCCAAAACTGCCTTCCCTAATTTCCTCAAACAACTTAATACTATGCATAAAAAGCAAGATAGAGCAACGAAACTTGAACACAGCTCCATCCCAAAAAACTCAAATAAAAAACCCACCTGGACAGGACAGGAATTATTGCAGGAAAGAGCTGCCAGAAGCTTCAAGTATCACCATAGACAGGACAGCATAGTGAAGAAGTCCATCTAAATTATGACAATATGATGAAAACTGATGAGAAGTAATTTCTTCTCAGGTGATACAATAAACTGCAATCTGTCATTTGCAACACACAGAACCAATTAAGAAACCAAATAACAACCACTAGCATCAAATAGTCATGGATAATATATGCAGTTGCGTAAGGCATTACAGAAAGTTAACACCTCACAATTGACATTAGAACCACGTGAACAATCCTGATAACTAAAATAACTACCAACAAAAACACAGTTTCTCATAGCCATCATAATTGTCGGGGTTAGATGTAAAACTCGCACTAAAACTAAGAAGGCCCAAAACTGCATCACTTCTTTAAAAGATTGAACGATACTCTTCATTTGCCAAAAGAAAACAACTCAGTTAAACTAAGAGACAGGGATTGGACATAAATAATCAAATTCAGAACAATGTATACCAACTGAAAATCATGTTGAAATAAGTCATCTCTTCGGTATGCCTCTTCTAGAATAGCAGGAGAACACAGCCAAGAACTCTCCCCAGAAAGACAGATACCACATTTCAATCGTTATTAAATAGACCGTAACCCCAATGAGCATCGACCTCTCATTTCTAAATCCCTTCAGCCCCACATAAAAAGTAAGAGGCAAGCAAACCTGAATCCCCTGCAATATTTAACTGTCCAACTCCGTCGCTGCACACCATCTCATTTTATCGTGTTGCTCACACCCTTGTTATCTTCTCCCAGAATTCAGTGATTATCAAAAGAAAAATGATTCGAGTGTGTAGAGGGATTTAAGGTCTCGTGGAGCATTTTGTAGGATTAACGCTAATAAAAAATGGGAAGAGCATCGAAGCTTCCTGATTAGATATTTTTATGAACGGTTCCCTAGTATAGTTCTTATATAAATTATCAAAAGGTTTCCCTAGTATAGTTCTTATATAATTTATCAAAAGGTCGACTCTCACTTCTAATGTGTATGTAATATGTATAGATCATGCTACCCCGACTGGATTGGACCAAGGCTGCCGCAAAGATCGAGCCAAAGATGGATATACTTTACAAAGTACAAATACAAAATACTGCAAGAGAAATCCTGAGATGCATCATACCTGTAACGACTCCGGGCGCGATCAGTGAGACGGTGGTGCAGGCCGCGAGGGAATGGAGGAACGGGGGAGGCGGAGGCGAGGGATCGATGGTGGTGGATGCGGCGAGAGCGGGGAGGCACCGGCAATGTTTGAAGGTCGGGATAGCCTGATAGGGGTTAGGGTTTTATACCGGGAGCGAGGAAGGAAAGGCCGAAAGGGTACCGGCGAATCGGTGATGACATGTCAGAGGTTTTATAAAGAGCTTGATGACCGGTTTACATGGTAAATTACAATTTGGATCCTCATTTATGTGTCTGATCTCAGAATGGGTCCCGATCTTTAAATTGTAACGATTCGGGTCCCGGGATCATTAGAGTGCATTTGATTGGTGGGTTTTCTGGGGGTTATCCAAGGGTGGGTAACCAGTTTTTGTTTTAGTGTGTTTGGTTGGTGGGTTAAGGGTTGGGAGGGTTTGTGTGATGTGATTGTATTGGAATTTGAAAAAGTTGATAGTTATTATGATATGATTGTATTGAAATTTGAAAAAGTGGGTTGTTGTTGTGATGTGATTGTATTGAAGTTTGGAATATCGAGTATAAGTTGAGTATTTTATGATTTTTAGATGATATGATGGTATAATATATAATTTTTTTTATGGGAAGTGGGTGGGCTCCACAAGTGGATTAAAAATGAGGGTTTTGGGGGGTTATCCACCCAAAGTGGGGGGTAACCCCCAATCCGAACTGCCTCTTAATGTAAGGAATTTTTTGAGGCTAATGACGAGTGTGCCCTTGTTTAAAAGTTGGAACTCAACTCCCATGCTCTTCCCAACATGGGCATATTCGTCATGAACCCCAAAATTTTCATTTCCTAAATGGTCATGGGACCCGAATCGTTACAATTTAAAGATCGGGACCCATTCTGAGATTTGACCCATAGATGGGGACTTAAATTGTAATTTACCGGTTTATATAGCTATAGTGTATGTTCAAAAATGATTTGATGTATTTTTAAATGATTTTTTTAAATATGGTTACTATTTTTAAAATGAATATTTTTCCCAATTTGATAATTTTATAATTTAAATCTATTGCTAAGGTTATATTTTCAAATAGATTATTCTTTTTTATAATGCTTTTTTATTTTGATTAATCTAATAATTTGTCATTCTAAATCTATCTCAAAAAGTTGAGTTATCAAGATAAATTTTGAAATAAAAAAATCATAGCTAAAAAGAAACAACAAAATTTATTTCACTGAAATAATAGGAGAGATAAATGAGCTCAAATAAAATATTATATCAAAATTATACCTTTAATTTTAATTTTTTGAAAGTGGTTGAATAAAATGTATAAATAGACTAAAAATAGATATATGTAAGATTCGAACCTTGGTCTCCAAAATAATAACCATATAACCTTGCTAGCTAACCTTTAATGAATTTACAATCTTTCTCTTACAACACTACGTTAAATTCATATAAGAAGGGGGTATATTGAAAACTTCAAATATTATGAAATATAATCAAAAAGGTGTCATGGCCCCCACATTGTATATGTTAGTTTCGCCCATACCTGTCCAATCCGGAAGCCATGCACACCCCTGTTTAGGGATAAGATCTTATTCCGCTCTCTATCTCTCGAACGAACAACCTAACGTTGTTATCGAGCTTGCTAGAGAAGATAGTCTTAAAATAAAAAGAAGATAGCAATCCTTTCCCGACATCTTCATCAAGGGGGCATCCAATTTAACATCCAGATCTTGCTCAAAGTGAAACCAAATGATTTCAAGATGAAAAGTAAGATCTAAATCGATAGCCAACAGGCTGCACTCGTCCCATTTCTCAGGTTTTTTAATTTTTTTAGAAAATATCATCATGTATTTTCACCACTATATTCCTCAAATTTTGTCAGAAATAGAGGCTCATATGTCCTCCCTCCAGAACAAGTCGATTACGTCAATTCTAAGATTGTTAAAATTACATGTTTTAGATGAAGGATATATGAGTTTGTGTTTCTGATGAAATTAGAATGGCATATTAGAGGGAAATAGTGATGAAAATGCATTACGGTATTTTTCCAAAAAAAATAAAAACATACCAAAATATGGGGTAAGGGCAACCAACGGGTATCCCATTAAATCCTATATAGGGTTTAATGGGATTGTACTCGCCCCCTCGGGGCCACCCTCACCTCATATTTTCGATGCATTTTTTATTTTTTATTTGAAAAATACCGTAGTATAATTTCATCACTATATCACTATAATTTGTTATTCCAATTTCACCATAAACACGGACTCATATGCCCTCCATCTAAGACATGTATTTTTAACGGTCTTAGAAATGTTGTAATTGACATTTCTGGATAGATGGAATAGGAGTATTTGTTTCTGACAAAATTGAAATCCTGTATCAGAGGGATATGGCGATGAAAATACATGATGGTATTTTCCAAAAAAATAAAAAAAAATCTTCAAAATGTTGAACGGGGGCAACTCTTTACATGGTAAATGGGGCTGCCTCTTAGGGGGCTAACTTAACTCCCTTCGCCCCCATTTTCCCCTTTTTTATTTTATTAAAAAATCTTCTGTAGATTTTTATCGTTATATCCCTATATTTTGTCATTCAAGTTTCATATGAAACAGAGACTCATATGGCCTCCATCTCGACAATCATTTTTCAACGATTGTAGAATAGTTGAAATGAACTCCGTTTGGATAGAGGCTATAGGAGTCTCAGTTTCATACGAAACTTGAATGACATAATATAGGGATACGGTGATGAAAATCCACGAAGTATTTTTCAAAAAAAATGAGAAAAATGAAGCAGGGGAACCAAGTTAGCTCTCCCCATGGGACAACCTCATTTTATCGACCTCATCGTTTTTTGGTGCAACATGCAATAGTAACCATTAGATTTTGATTTAGGGCTCTCGACAAAACCGCCAATCCATCCAAAAAAACACCATTGAAATCTACAGTACTCTATTTTTAGAAACAAAATTTTATTATATTTTTTGTCACATTTCAAAGCTATTACTTGATTTACATCATTAATTACTAAGATTAGTATCGTGATGATTCCCTCCCATTCCAGTTTTTTTACACGCGAAAGAGCCCATCCTCCTTCTCCATCATGTCCCAACCCTCCTTCTCAATGTTTTGACACCATGCAAACCTCCTCCTTCATGATGTGTGGCACCCACACATCGCCCACTACCTGCTCATACCTGAAGGTCACCAATGGTTTGCTCTGCACTGGATGCATCCATGCAAATCTCGAGAACATCTAATTCTCCCGCCACTGCCGTCCATCACTGCCCTTTGGGATCTCATCCACAAACCATGTCTCCTCCACTTCACTGATGACCAAATCAACATGGAATGTTATTGCAGAATATGTACTTTGATGATGAGTCAATTTAAGTTGGTTTCTCACCACTACATTCAGAGGATGGCCTAGAAAGGCTATATATTTATATATTTGTTACTTTGGATTCGATATTATCACATGATTGTGTATTGTCAAGTCTCCAGTGTTTTTTAATTCATCTCCCTATTTAGAAACTAAAATTAGCGATAGTCGAGCCATTAATGAATGTTCATCTAGTTTGTTTATATTGAGTTTCATATTCAAATGAATTTGATGAGGTAATTATCATTGATGAAGATGAGGATACCTCTACGAATTTTCGTCAATGGATGGAATATGAAATTTCAGGGGAATTCACAAATGTGTGTCGAGAATGGCTTTGTTTTGTATGCACTAGAAGTTTACAAATAAAGAATGACACGAATAATGACTATCATAGACTTATAAAAAAGTATCTCAAGTCCAAAAATACTTTCTCTTAGTGTCTCCCTTGATACTAGGTTCAATTTTATCATATTGTAGTAGTTCCAGTATTATATTTATTTATTTATTTATAGTTTTTTGTATTTTGTATTGATTTTACAATTATGTATGCATTTTTTACATGTTCATTTTTCTAAAAGAATAAATGATAAATTACTAATTGACTTATTTTTGAAGGTCAACTCATAAATGTTTCAATGAGCATGGATTCTACAAAAATCACATAAATTTACTATATATGATGAATTTGAAAGACGTCTGATATTGAAAAACATGTTGGTTGGAAAGAAAAAATAATCTATACATTACTAACAAGCAATATATTTTACAAAAATCGCATGCACTTTACAAAGGAGACGATGTAATTTACAAAGGAATATCACAGATTACAAATATTGCACCTAATGTTTGATTGGGAAAAACAGATACAGACATCCCCTTTTACAAAACTCATGTGCATTTTACAAAAAAAGATTACGAAATTTAGAGAATGTTATCGTCGTTTACAAACATTGCTCGCACAAAATATTGGTTGAAAATGAAATTTAGCATGTAATGTGACACATATTTTTTAATTTGAGAATTAAACTAATATACTTCATATTTAAGACCCTTCTAAAAATAATATGCATATGACGTGTAGCTTATTTAATGTGTTCGCAATCTACCACATCCAATATATTAGAAAATATAGTTGTAACAAAAATTTCATCATTCTAGCAATATTTTCTGTATGTACTATCAATTAATTATCTCACGATCAATTTATTCTATATTTTAGGAAACATAACTACACAGAACATAATTTTTTACCAAACTTGATTGTTTTTTTCGAATATTTGGGGTTAGGATTTTGAAATTTGCTGCACATGATTGAAAAATATATCAATCTTTTGTAACTTGATAAACAATTATTTCAAAATACGAGCATTTATTCTATCATATTTTTTGGAAAATCCAACAAACACTCCTCGATGTTTACATAAATACAGAATGTTCAGTGACATGTATTATACTAAATTAGCAATAATTTAATAACCCCCTCTCCCTATTTTAGGAATGTTAGTTGACACAAAAACCATCAGTGGTTTCAATCCCGGTCGTACACTCATCATCTAATGACCTGTGATGATACCTTTCCATAATCATGAAAAGGTGTCACGTCATCTGAAAGGTTCCAAATATAGAGATTAAAATGGGGTTGACTCGAAGGGGAGCTAACTTGGCTCCCCCGCCCCATTTTCTCGTTTTCTTTGAAAAATGCTTCGTGGATTTTCATCATTGTATCTCTATATTACGTCGTTCATGTTTCGTGTGGAACATATACTCGTATGAGCTCCATCTAGATATGGTTGATTTCAACAATTCTGCAAACATTAAAAAATAGGATTTTTATCAGTTGTGCCCCTTCGAGATGTTGTGATTCCAGTTATACACCTCCCTTTTTGGGAATATCAGTTGTGCCTCCAACTTCTTATCGTTCTATCATTTGTGCCCCTCGGGTTAGTGGCCATCAATATCCAACACAAACAGATGTTAACTTAAATGATACATGAGGAATTAAATTGAAAAAAGAGAGTTGAAAAGTCATCCCCTTCGTCTTCCTCCCCTCCCTCCTGCAGTCGCGCCTCCTCTGTCCCCATGCCTCCTCTGCCCCCAGCCTCCACCTCCTATCGCCGCCACCACCACCTCCTCCTCCCTCTTTCCTCCGCCCCAGCCTCATCGTCCTCCTCCTCCTCCATCCCCCGCCCCATCCTCGTTGTCCTCCTCCTCTCCCTCCTTCCCAGCCTTCTCTACCCGTAGCCTCCACCCCCTGCCCTATCCTCCTCCTCCCCTCCCTCTGACTCCCATGCCTCCCCCCTCTCCCCTGAGCTCCTCACCTTAACCCTCCCCTCAGCCCCCATGCGCCACCGTCCCCCTCCACCTCCAGCCTTCTGAATGCTCCTCCCCTGCAGCCCCTTCCTTCTCCTCTGCCCGTTGATCCTCCCCCTACACTCCTCTGCTCGATGCTCCTCCCTTCCCCCTATGTTCGCCTCCTCCGTCGCTTGCTGAACCTCCCTACGTCCCTCACCTCCTCCTCTACCCGCTACTACTCCTCACGCCCCCTCCTCCTCCTCTATTTCCTGCTCCTCCCCCTGCCTCATCCTTCTCCTCCTATGCTCGTTACCCCTCCCCCGCACCCCCTTCCTCCTCTGCTTGTTGATCCCCCCCAACCCACCCACCCTCCTCCTCCTCCCGATGATCCTTCCTGCAACCCCTCCTCCTCCTCTTCTTGATGCTCCTCCCCTGCAACCTCCTCCACCACTAGTTTCTCCTTCCCGTTCCCCATCCTCCTTCGCCCCTTGCCTCCCCACTCCGACTCCCCCAAACCACCTTCACGCCCTCTACCCCTCTCACACACCACGATGGCCAAGAACCCACGGCCTCGTCATCGACATGCTGATGTTCATGGTGAACGACTAAAGAGAAGGGGATGGAGGAGCAGGTGGTAGGAGGAGGAGAAAGGATTGGATGGTGAGAAGGAGTGAGATGAGGAATTTTTTCCAAATTTGCCCCTTTTAGCTACACCATGGTTAAGTTTAACTTATTGACGGTCAAAGTAACAGAGAGGCACAAGTGATAGAATGGCAAGAAGTCAGCACAACTGATATTCCCAAAAACGAGGGACATAACCGAAATTGCAACATCTCGGAGGGGCACAACTGATAAAAACCCTAAAAAATAACTGTTTGGATGGAGGCTGTAGAAGTCAGTCTTTGTTTCGCATGAACTTGCATGGCATAATATAGGGTCATAGTGATGTAAATCTACAGAAGTATTTTTTAAAAAAAATGAGGAAATAGGACATGGGGAGCCAAGTTATCTCCCTAAAGGGGCATCCCCATTTTACCTTCTATATATAGGAAAAATGGGGTTGCCTCACCTCATTTTCAGGTGTTTTATTTTTTCAAAAATAAAGCCAATTATTTTCATCACTGTATCCATCTAATATGGCATTATAGTTTTATTAGGAATAAAGATTCATATGTCTTCCATCTAAAACATGTAATTTTAACTATCTTAGAATTGTTGTAATCGACATGTTCTAGATGAAGAGCACAAAAGTCACTGTTTCTGACAAAATTGGACATCATGTGCCTACACTTCACAACAAAACCTTGTTGCCGAGGGCAAACATCGTCACTTACTTGATGTGACCAAAACCTTGTCGATATAGAGTCGTCCTCCTCATGCTTATTGGGGGGATGTTATCCTTATTGCTTGCTATTTGTTGAATCATATGCCCTCGTCTGTGTTAGGAGAGAAGATTCCTTTCTCGATTGTGTTTCCCGAGAAGGATCTTTTCTCCCTTACACCTCGTATATTCGGGTCTGTTGCCTTTGTTCATGATGTCCCCAGATCGTGACAATCTCTCTCCTGGAGTTGTCAAGTGCGTGTTTGTCATCTACTCTCATACCCAAAAGGGGTATCACTGCTTTGATCCGCTAAGGCGGAAATATTTTGTTATGCTGATGTTACCTTCTTTGAGACTGCCATATATTTTTCTCTTACATGTGACAAACTTGCTCCATCTAACTCTGACAATGAGGTATGCATACCTCCACCACCTACAATCGGTCCTCCACCACGACCTCTACCACCACCACCTCCTCCACCACCATCTCCACCTCCACCACATGCTTCTTTAGTTCAGTTTTTGCCATGTGTTTTTACTCGTAGGTCTCACTTTGTTCCTCCTGCTCACAGGTGTTGCTGATAAATCCCCATTCATCACTTTTTATTCTTTTATTTTAGCTAGATATCTTGGAAAAATATAATGTATATGATTGTAAATACAATAAATTATCAAAATGCATGCTTTTGTTAATATTCCATAATTGGTATGTTTTTGGCAAAAATAAAAGAATAAAGAAATAAATAAAAATAGGGAAATATTTAGAATAAATATTGAGTGACATGGACCCAAGAGAGGGCCCAATATGGGCCCGATCGCCAAATAAAACAAGTAGAGAGAGATAGGGCCATTCAACCATGTTCATTTTCCTTCTTATTTGTATAAATTTTTATAAAAACAAAAATAAAAATGTGTTTATATTACTCTGTATATATTTCCAAAAATAAAATAAAAATGAGAAAAATAATATAAAATAATAATAAAATCATTTCTCTCTCCTACCCGTGTACATACCATGTATATATCAATAATCCATCTATTTATTTCACCCTTGTAAATACACAATAAAAATAAAATAAAAATTATTTTATATCCCAAATTATATGTTGTAAATAAATAAAATATAAAATTAGGGCAATTGTACAAAAATAAAATAATAAAAATATAAATATAAAATACATATGTATTTTTACTTGTATATAATATTATATTATGTATACACATTAATTTATTTTTTAAAAAAATAAATAAAAAAATCACTAAAAATGATTTGAAAAATAATAAACATTTTTATTTTGTAAATTTTTTGAAATAAAATCATTTTCGATTTTTAAATAATTTTCTAAATGATTTCAACCCTGGAATTTTGTGATTGGTCCACGGGGGAAAGTTGACCCCCGGTCAAATACCCCCCCATGCCGGTCTTCGCACGGATCCGCGTGCTAACCCGACTTCACCAAATTTTCTTTCACTGATCCGATCACCTCTCCCTCTCGATTCACGCTCCACATGTCGAGGGCAGATCCGTTATCCTCGCTCGACATTCTCCTTTGGGGTCTGCTGCTCGATCCGCACGCTCCACTCCCATCTTCTCGGACCCTTCATCATATAAAGCCTCACTTGGAGCTGCCATTTCACTCACCTTCGGCCATTATCTTCGACCCTAGTGACCTCCATTCTTCTCCTCGAGTGACAGCGAGCGTAGGAGGGTGTTGCAGCGAGAGCTTGAAAGCCCTTAGCCCTAGGTCCGGCGAGCCCCCTCGCCGTACTCCTCCATCCGGTAAGCTTGAACCTCTGGAAGCGTCATTCCATCGAGGCGGCGATCCCAGGAGATAGGTGACCCCCAGCATAGACGCCTTCGACCATCAGGTACCTTCGATAGCACCTAGCCTGCTCTAGATTTTGATTTTTGTATTTCTAACCAGAACCCGTCATCGGATCATCCCGCACTCTCCGATCATCCATTTCCCATTCCGACCATACCTTCACCTTTGCCGGACTCCTCTCCACGTTCTTCACCCCTCCGTTCCCCCTAGTTCGCCCAGGAATAGGGTTATCGGCTCTCCTTCGTCGTCGCCTCGCCGGAGAGCATCGCTCCGCCTCATATGTCCACCCATTTCACCCATAACCGGGTCGAGGCATTTTGTCCTCGACCCAACTTTCTTTCTATGCAGGTTCGAAGGCAAATGGACCTCATCTGGAGGCTCTATCATTGAAGCACGGTGCTCCAGATTCTTGACATCACTGGGGTCCTCCAGGATCCCCCAACCTCATCGGAGCAGGCCATCAACTGCGGACCACCACCAGGATCATTTTCCCTCTCAGAGCGGCCTTGGAGGAGATCCCCACCGCGCGTATTGGTTGGACGAAGTTTTCCGGCGACCTGTTCATCCAGAGCCCTCCTCCGTCGTCCGATCGAGCTCATCCACCAGGTCTCATCTCCACCATCCATCTGTAGTGAGCTCGCAACCGTCCGATCCATTTGAGGATCTGATCTGGAGCATTGATCGCCGAAGGGGTACCAACCAACCACAGTCATCCGATCATGAGTGGACCTCCTTCAACCGTTGAATCCATAATAAGAGGGTAAATTTCACTTAGGCCCTTCTTAGTTTTGCATTTCCTTTTTAGTCCTGTAAATATTTTACGTAGTTATTTTAGTTTGGATAATTTGCACGTAGGACCTTGTGTTTGTTTTAAATTGCAACTTCGTCCTTCTGTATATGGAGCACGTGCATCGACACGTGACTTGTGGAACAATTGCATGTTTTATCCTAGAGTTTAATGTTGTTGCTGATTACATCTTTATAAATATGAATGATAGATATGCCCTTGTTTATGTGAATCACGTGCTTACCTCGTGCTCTTTGGACGTTTTGCAATTTCAGCCTCACATTATTTCACGTGTTATTATTTGGCTGGAAAGTTTTCACTATTTGCACTTAGATCCCTATGTGATGTGCATGTTCTATTGGTTGAATAAAATAGAAAATTGACTCCAAATTTCGTGAAATTTGGATACATGGCCCCTGCCATTGTATAAAAATTTCAATGAATTTTTGGGACATTTTTGTTTTGATTTGATATTTTTAAAAATTCAAAACCCCCTATTTTTTATAGTGTCTAAATTCAAAAACCAACTAAAAATATTACAAGGTATCCAAAAATTCTAAAAAAATTGATTTGTTTGTTTTGTTATCTTGTTGCTTCAATCCAATTTTTGTTTGATTTGGATTTAGAAAACCCTGAAAATTGAAAAACCCTAAAAAGCTCATAAAAATCATTAAAAATTTTAAAAAATGAAAAATGAAATTTCTTTTTCTATAGTTCAGTTTTTACTTCTATTTTTCATAAAATTGTCTCTGGAATTTTATAGGCTATTTAGTTATTTTAAATAGCCTTTAGATTCTTGTTGCACATTGATTTCCATTTTCTATCTTATTTCATTTTTATAAAATCAATTAAAAATTATAAAAATCTGAGAAAATTACCAAAAACACTTGAAAAATTATAAAACCTAAAAATATTTTTATTTTTATTTTCTAACTTGTTTTGATGCATTGAATAATTCCTTGATTATACCCTTTTTACTTTTCTCTTATATTTTCTTCATAATTAAAAATCACAAAAAAATAAAAACCCATAAAATCCACCAAAAATATTTTCTTCTCTTTATTATGATTTCTGACTACTTCGTAGGCTTTTAACCAATCCGTGCTCCTTGAGTTCGACCCTGGTCGGTATACCAGGTTAAATAAAATAGCGAGACCGCTATTCGACTTGATTGATTGATTTATTGATTTGGTGGTCTTGATTTTCTTATTGAGTCCGACTCGAGGGGTTGAGGTCGCAATGACCCTTGATACCTATTTCCCTTAGTCTCTCAGTTTTTCGGCTCGTCGGTTGCCAATCATTCAGCACGCCTCAGGTATGTAATGAGTATATTATTCCTACTGATGGCACTACTGATTTGTCAGTGCAACGTGATTCTAGACAGGATGAGAAGGTGCCATCTCCAGAGGGAAAGCCTACAGGCTTCGAACTTGGTAGATGATCAGGACGTACCGATTGCTCTACGAAATCAGAATCGGGCGTGTGCTACTTACCCTCTCGCAGCTCAGGTTTCGTTGAGCATGTTGTCAGAGGATTTAGGGAGGTTTACTCTGACACTATTAGCCGTGCGGATACCACAAACATATCAGGAGGCTCTCAAGGGCAGTCCGTGGAGGTTAGCTATGGAGGAGGAGATGGATGCGCTACAGTTACGTTGTACATGGAGTCTTGTTTCTGCTCCTGTTGATGCATCTGTTATGGGATGCAGATGGGTGTTTACTATGAAACACCATGCGGATGGCAGCGTGGATCACTCTAATGCGAGACTTGTGGCACGGGGGTTCACCAAAACATATGGGGTTGGACTATCAGGATACTTTCTCTCCAGTTGCCAGACATTCTACTTTGTGTATTCTACTTTCTTTTGCTATGACACGGGATTGGCCTCCTTTATCAGCTTGATGTGAAAAATGCCTTCTACTATGATAATCTACAGGAGGAGGTCTACATGCAGCAACCACCTGGATTTACTGATGAGGGAGACTGTCAGAAGGTTTGCAGGCTACACAAGGTTATCTATGGCCTTAAGCAGAGTTCAAGAGCATGGTTCCAGAAGATCTCGGACTTGATAGAGCAATATGGGTTTATGGGATCAATTGCCGATCACTCCTTGTTCGTACATAGGACCCAGATAGGTACTACAGTCATTCTTGTTTATGTTGATGACATTTTTGTTACATGGGATGACGAGTAGGGCATTCACAGTGCCAAGGACTTCCTAGGTCAGCAGTTTGTGACCAAGGATCATGGACACTTACATTACTTCCTTGGACTTAAGTAGAGTTTAAGAGAATGGTTCCAGAAGCTCTCAGACTTGATAGAGCAATATGGGTTTGTGAGATCAACTGCCGATCACTCCTTGTTCATACAGAGGACCCAGAGAGGTACTACCGTCATTCTTGTTTATGTTGATGACATTGTTGTTACATGGGATGACGAGCAGGGCATTCAGGGTGCCAAGGACTTCCTAGGTCAGCAGTTTGTGACCAAGGATCTTGGACACTTACGTTAGTTTCTTGGACTTGAGTTTGCCAAGAACCAACGAGGTCTTGTGATGACCTAGAGGAAGTACATTATGGATCTTCTTTCATGGTAGATTGCAGACATGCCACTACTCCTCTTGACCGTAGCATGAAGCTCTATGATGATGATACTGAGGAGGTCGACAAGAGGAGGTACAAAGAGATGGTTGGCAAGCTACTGTATGTGACGATTACCAGGCCCTACATATCATTTGCCGTGAGCAAAGTAAGTCAGTTCATGGAGCAGCCCAGACAGGAACATATGGATGTAGTCCATATGATTATGAGATACCTGAAGACGTCACCTGGTACTGGATTTCTTTTCAGCAGAGGCATATCTCTCTCAGTTACAGCATGTGCAGATGCATATTATGTTGAGTATCCGAGTAATAGAAAGTCTATATCGTGCTTTGCTGTGCTCATATGGAATTCTCTTGTTTCATGGAAGAGTAAGAAGCAAAATATGGCTGTCAGATCAAGTGCTGAGTAAGAATACAGGGCCATTGCACATGCTAGTACATACATGATGTGGGTCAGATACGTTCTTACTGACCTGACCATGGAGGTGCCTCTTCCCATGCACCTTCAATGTGATAATCAGGCTGCTCTTTTCATTGCCAACAACCCAGCCTTTCATGAGAGGACGAAGCACATAGAGGTGGATTGTCACTACAATTGTGACATGATACAAAGGGTATTATCGCCACTACGCATGTCAGCTTTGGAGATCGGACAACAGATGTACTTACAAAGGCCCTAGAGAGAGGACCTTATCATAGATGTTGTTCCAAGCTGAGTCTGATTGATATCTATGCTCCAGCATGAGGGGGAGTATTGAGATATTAGTTATCTTATTATTGTCTTCTCATTTTTCTATTTAATTTTTCTTCTTTATGTATTTTGCTCAATAGGTTCCTTTCCTATATAAGAGAACCCTAGGGCTTCTCATAATGCAATTGATTTGTTTCCTTCCACATACACCATTTTAACGAGGGGTATAACCACAAAAAATCTCATGAATAGCCCCTTTAACATTAAACAATCTCTATAGTTTTTGACAAATATTCACAAAGCATTGTCAAACCTATAATATTTAATCACTTTACCATATCGTGTCTTAATAAGAGTGAGAAGTTGTTTCACAATGCTACCAACTTCACCACGGCCACGAATTAAATAAATAAACAAGCTTGTATATAATAATAAATAAACATAATGAAGTACTTATATTCATTAAGAGTAGGAACATTAGAAAGGCCCCAAACATCGGAGTGAATTAACTCAAAAAAAATCTTTTATCTTACTCTCTGAGATATGATGAATTGCTCGAGTGTGCGTTGCTTTCAAACAATCATCAAACTAGGTCTACATAGCTCAAATCTTTGAATAATAGAGGAGAATCTCTTTACGGTAATAGAAAAGAAGATGATCAAGACGTTCACGCCACTGTATAACCAACCCATGACAATCCTTCATATCTTTCCTTGAATCGCAGTCGTTAATTCAGCTGTCACTTTAATTGGAAGGTGATACAAACATTTAGAAACCAAACCATGGCAATTCTCTTCATGTCACCAAGTCTGGCAACATACAATGATCATAGGAAACAAGTTCACGGTTCATTTTTTTGTTATCTTGTGAACAAAAAGAAGATTTAGAGGCATGTCTGTACATGAAGCACATTATGGACGGAAAATTTGTTAAGAGGTAATACACTTCCTTTCCCTGCTAGTGTAACATGAGATCCATCGAAAAGGATTACATGATCCTTGCTAGAGGCTAATTTAGAGGCACTAAAAAGTTTTGAATCACCTGTCATGTGGCTAGTAGCACCACTATCTATTATACACTCTTTGTTCTCATCAATATGCAAATCACAACATTTCTTACGAGCAACAATGACAAGAACTCAATTAGTGGGGAATGTCATGCCAGAATTTTCCTTCCCAAGTGCTTATCATACTCATGAAATCATGAAGTTCGTTAATCTGATCATGAATAGGAGAAAGAGACCTAGAAATAAGCATCATAGGTAGCACCTTCATTGCAACTTCATATGGATCTTTCACCTTGTTGTCTTCATATTCTTGTGGAGCGTTCTCCGTGGCTTTCTTGTTTAGATCCTCAAATATACAACCAACACTAGCTTTTGTTTGTCTTTTGAGCATTTTGTCGAGCATATGAAGTGTAAGCCTTGTTTTATCATAGAATACTCTCTTAAACATTTCTTGTTTAGGGTGATTGTATTGTTCTACGTATAGTGACTTGGATATTGAGATCACATCTCAAAATCCAGATCTTGCTGACCTCCCATAGATGCTTGATTAAATCAAATCCGTAGATCTAATCTTCCCATTGTATCTGAATCACATTCAGACCAAGGTCCAACATTTGGACTAAGATCAGATCACTTCTCTATGAGAGGAGTCACTAAAATCCAGACCGGTTTCATCACTCCCTCGGAATGGAAGCGTCATGGTTATACAATTTTTTATGATCACATCATCCTCATGTATTCCTAATACATGTACATCATGCATACTGGGAGATCCAGATTAACCCGAAGTTTTATATCTCTTTTGGACTATCTTCTTCAGGGTTTTATCATTAAGTTTTTCATTCAACATTGGGAGTTGGTAGCGACCATATACTTTCCAAAAGCATATATCCTACCCATGTGTTGATTATATACTTTCCAAAAGTATATATCAAACCTACAAGTTCAGTTAAGCTTCCAAAGTGAGACGATCGTGCACGGAATTTGATTCTTCCCAATACCTCATGAGTGAGATCATGTCTTCCGATTCACAAGTGAACATGTATGATCCCTTTGAGAGATCGTATAACTCATATGCCCTTGCATGCATACCAGCGCGTCGGTGTCTAGACCTTGGTTAGGTCATCAACCTATTGGTCTGTCAAATGTACATACTTAAACATATAGTAACACATCCATCTCTGATCAAAGGATGTGTGCCTATATCGTGACAACATACGACATAGGACTTTGGTTATCTTGATCTTGTTAAGTCAACTCTTTGACCTAATTTATCTAACACCTCTGAATCTCTATTCATATGGAAAGGACCTGCATCAAGAGGTCAGTTAGATATCAGCCAAATGAGAAAGGATTGCCATCTCCTACTCAGACTGGAGATCATCTCTTAACAATCATTTGACGATGCTTGATGAGTCCTCAATCTAACTCATTATATATTCATCCAAGTACTAGCCTCTATGGTTTAATAATTGAATCAACAATTATATGATCATCAAGATGGCCATGGTACATAACACTAATTGTACTAAGGGACCTATTACGCAAATTAACTATTCTTCACCGATATTTGCAATATCATTTATTGCACAATGTCTCGTCGTGGGCTCGCATGTCCAACAATATCCCAATAGCCCAAAGAGCCATTAATGGGCAAGTGATCTAGATCTGCACTCATGCGGCAATCATAAGCTATTTAGAAAAATAGCTAGGTAAGCTGATCAGCCACTCTGTTCCCGAGAGACTACGCCAAGTATCTTTACGACACTTGCGTATCCCCTAGTGACAGTGCTCGCATCCAATGTGAATGCTGCATCTTATGTAACCAATACCCAATTTTGTGAGCTATAGTATCCTTGATACTATAGCTCAATAATTATTATAACCAGTATGCACATAATCCTTATCAGAATACCCTTATTCCTGGAGATCTCCATCTCCTAAGGTATCTATATTTAAGACCTTTTAAATCACTATATATAAAGTCTTAAGTTCTTGAAGATAAGACTCTGATATCACTATCTCAAAAAAACTTGTCATCATTGAAGATATTGTTATTATTGCAACTAAGTATTTTATCTCCATAGTAGGATTAGTAACAATTTACTACTCCCACTGCATGGTAGACATCTAACACTTATACACATCTAGTATACACTCGGCTTCTCGTAACTAATGCACAATGGCAAGCAGTTCTAGCATTCACCTCCTCAATTCTTTGAGGTGATATCCCTTTAGATAGGTCAGTATATCTTAAGGTAATATAAGCCTTTTTTTTGGAATTTCTCAGAAAATGGAATATGTCCAAGGTGTACTACAAATATGATGGTCCTAATACCCTCTTCTCTTTGCTTCTGAACACTTTCAGAACTAAGATCTAAGAGGTATCATTGAGATCATATCTCAAGGTATGAAATAATCAGATTATAAAACACTTATTATCATCCCTATATCATTCTAAATGATTATGATATCATCTACCATGATGAACACAATGGCATTCCCACTAAGATTCACATGGTTCATCAAGATTCTATTAGAAATCATAACCTTTATAGTTTCTTTAAATCTGGTGTTCTAACTACAAGAAGCTTATTTGAGTCCATAGATGGAGTTCTTCAACTTGCACACCTTGCCTTCCTCAACATGAAGCCCTGGGACTATGATCGGTCCACTAACCACGTGATATAATTTGTACTCGTTGTAATACGTATACTTAGCGAATCGTTTTGGATCGAGAGAAGATCTTCGTGAAGAGTGTCTCGGCTTTTAATTCATATCCCGAGTAAGTCCGAGGTCGAATACAGGGAGGCAAAATAACAACTTCGGGTTAATTCAAAAACTTAGGTCTAGGTTTCCAATGTGGATTTTTTGTATTTTTAATGCAAAAATAAATGCGAATACGATATGGAGGTAAATCAAGTTAATAAGAAAACACACAACTTAGCCAAATGAATTTTAACATGAAACGGTCCAATTTAGCTAAATTATATTTTTCCTAGAAACCTAATCTAGTAATGAATGCAGCACACCTTTTTTAGAATTTTACTGGTTAAAATGCAATAATGAAAAATGCACACTTTTTATGGGTTTTTTCACAACACAAACAGAATGCAAAAATTATGAAAAATTTACTGAAAATAAAACATGATGCAATGAGTCTATAGTATTTTTTTTAGTGTTTGGACAAAATGCATTTTTTATGGATTTTTTTAATGAAAACAGAGTGATAGTGAGTAATTAATTCCTAATAAATCTACATTATCAAATTGACTAGAGTACAAATTATCTCAAAAAGGTATTTCTATGAACAATCCAGAAGAGATAAAATTTCACAAAATAGATGTACGTGGATTTAGTTAAAAATAAATTACCAAAACGACTTTAAAATTTATTTAAGGCACAGAACAACTCGAATTTAAATGAAATTTGGAAAATAATTAATTCATTTTCCAAAGCATCATTCCTGATTTTCAAGAATTTTTGGAGAAATCGTGGGCTAGATATTAATTTAAGTGATCAAAATGGGAAAAATATGCAATATTTCACTTAAATAATTTTAGTTAATTATCCGAAGCTCACAAAAATACAATAAAATAGCAGTCTTAGAAAGGACTAAATGCATTATTTTTGCATTACGCAGATGAAGAGAGGAGGCAGATCATAGGTCTCTTGATAGTCAGTCTTGCCACTGAAGACTATCGAAGCATTTAATATAATCTGGGGCCAGTTTAGGAGAGTCAGTAGACTGGTGACCTAGACGAGGTGGAAGAGATGACTGATATCAGCCTGACGCTTAGCTGCCCGACCGATGGTCCTCTCTCCCGATAAGCTCAGTTCCGCTAGCACGCGAAAAGGCTACTCCTAGTATTCCCGTCATTCTCAGCCGCACTGAGGATAGAGAATTAGTTGTTAATCAACATGGAATTTTTATTTAAAATAAATGATGCGAAATTAGTATCCAAATCAATACGCAAACATAAGGGTATCTATGCAAATTTAGAAACTAAGATTTACAAACGAACAATGTACATGGATGTTTTTGTAATTACAAAAACTTAACAGAAAACATATGCAATTTTTCTATAATTAAAAAAATGAAAAGAGGGAGGACCTCCTTCATCCTTGCAGGCTAGGGCTCGATGGAAAGGCGGGAACGGCGCGGCGACGGAGGAGAGGCGGACCTGCGGAGGCGAGCTACATGCGTGGGTGTACTCGGAGGAGGGCCGAGAGGGCGGCGCTAGGATGTGCATCGCGCATGCGTGGGGAGGCGCGGTCAGTTGTGGGCGCCGTGGGCAATACCGCGACCGAGGAAGAAGGGGCCGCCGTAGTGGGCGACACGGCATGTAGGCGACTGCTGGCGGGGATGACGATCGACCGAGGGAGGAGGAGGAGGGTGGCGCCGCCGCCAGTGGTGGAGGAGGAAGGGTGGCCGATGGTGCCGCTGCTCCATTTTTTATTTATTTTTAGATTTTTTATTTTTTTGGTGTAGTGAAATATTTTTTTTAATTTTATTTTTTAACTTTTTAGTTTTCTCAAACAGGGAATGAACAATAAGTGCAACTATGAGGATATGATGATGGAGGTGGTGTGATAAAACAAAATGGTTGGGTGATGGTGATGCGATAAAGAAATGATGAAAATAAAGATGATGACTAATGATAAAAAGAGAAATTACCTACAATGGAAGTGATCACCTATAATGTGCTCTCGAGAAATACGATCTTCACTCGAATCGCCGGCGAGCAATGAGCTAGAGCAGTGCGCGGGTGCGGCTGTAGTGTTGGCCAAGACGCTAACAAATCTCACTAGAGAGAGGACTATCGTCGCTGGATCGTGGTTGCGTCGCTGTCACCGATTCAACTCTGGGAACTAGGTTCTCCTCACATAAAGATGGATCAAATGCAAAATAAAGAGGATGTGATGTATATAAATATAAAAAAATAGAAGTTATGAAAGTGGTGGAGGGGAAGTGAATAAAATGGTGGAGTTGAATTAGAAGTTAGAAAAAATGGTGGAATAATAGAATTGAATGGGTGGTTATTGTAGAGAATGAAAATTAAATATAAATAAATAATAAGATAAAATAGGTTACTAAAATACAATAAAATATAAAGAAGAAAAATAGTAGAAATTTACAAAAGAAGACAAACAACATGTATATATTTTTTACTTTTCTAATTTTATTTTTTTGTATTTTTAATAAGAAATATTTACTACAGAAAAATAAAATAAAAAACTAGAAATAAAATACAACACAACAATGATTTTTTAATTTTTTTAGTAATAAAAAACTAAATAAAAAAAGAAGAAAGAATGAATATTTACATTATATACAATGTACACCTAGGTCCCAAAATTCATATTTTACAAACGAGCTCCGATTTTAGTGAAATCAATTCTGTTGGATAGATAATTTTCTAACTTAAACTTTAAAAGTGAGTTTGGTGAATTTGGAGTTCATACGGAGCATGAATTTGGCCGGAAAATTGGACTTTATGGCCTTTTCTCTTTGGGATCTAGGAGTATTTATTTGAGGTGAAATTTATTTTATATTTTTGTATTTTTATATACATTTTTATGAACAAATTAAAGAAAGAATTAGCCAAAAAGAAGTTGAAATGAAATTATTAAAAAACATGAAGTTCCGGTCTATTTACAAGTGAAAAACTCCTTTATTTTGTGGCTTTTTCTTGTTAATTTATTTTGTACAATCTAGTATACGATAATTAGTATGTTTTATTTACAAGAGTCATTTTGTTAATTTATTGATTTTATGGACATTTATTTGATATTTTATTCAGATATTTTGCCAAGATCAATATATTGAGATGATGAATCATGGATTCATCAGGCCACTTCATGTGAATATCCTTAAAGAGGTATTTATAGAGGAATGCAATCTTGACTCACATCTCGAAGATGTCATAGTCAAGTTGTGTAGCTATGGTTAGCAATATTTTAATGGGTTAAATCATTGGAGATCAAGACTCATCACAAGCGATGTCTTCTCTTCGGTGTGTATCTTGTGGATACGAACCGTGCTTTGAAGGCCTCTATCTTCTCATCAAATTCCCTCTTTCTCTTGAAGATCCATTTACACCTTATTGGGTCTTACCTGCATAGGTGGATTCTCGAGGGTCCATGTACAACACTTGTATATGAAGGCTACTTTAGACTTTGTTGCTAACATCCATCTTTCCATGTCATGATCTTTAGCGGCTTCATCACATGAAGTTAGATCATTGTCAGACTTAACTGACACATGGAATACATCCTCAAACTCATTTGAAGAGGTATGAGTATTTCATCTTTAACTGTCCTTTAATTTCCGATTTCAGGAACCTCATTATCATCTCGAGATTAAATGGGTTCCTTCACTTCATTTTCATCTTGATTCTCATGAGAGTCGTACTCTAAGAACCACATTCTCAAAGATGAGATCTTTTAAGAATCTTAATGTCATAAAGTACATATCCAATACCATTCTTTATTTTCCTAATGAAGCTCGTTTCCAGCTTACTTGCATGGAACCTTATTAAGGATATATATTGTAGTCTCTACTACATATATATATATATATATACCTGGAAACTAAGAGGTAATAAGTCTAATATTCATCATAAATAAGATCATACCATACATGATCCATTTGTATCTTCCTTCATCTCCATTGAGTTTAGGTGTATTAGGAGGAGTGAGATAGGAATGATATTCCTTTCTCTATAAGGTATTCCATGGATTCATCTAATATGTACTGACTACATAGATTAAATCAAATTCATTTTCATCTTCCTTCAAACTTTGTTTCTAAACCAAAATTGTGAAATCTTTGAACATTTCAAAAGTTTCTAAGGTGATGGGAAGAAACCTCATATCATACATAATCATCAATAGATATTGCGTATCCATAATGTTTATTATGATATGGAAGATCCACATACATCAATATGTATGAGATCCTGAATACCTTGACATCTTAAACCATTCCCAAAGAAGGGTGTATGGACATTCTTATTTTTGAATACAATATTCATAAGTATGTAAGATTTGAAATTTCAGATATTCTAAAGTTTCATCTCTTACTTGTCTATTGATATTATCAATGGACAAATGTCCAAGGCTTGATGCGAGATCATTGTCAAATGATCTTCATTCTCCTATTGATCTTATAAGGCTTAAGTTTTAGTATTAGAAATCTTAATGAACCATTCATTAATTTTCTAATTTAGTAGAGTCCATTAGATGTTAGATTACTATCTGAAATATATCCATCATAACTCTCTATGATAGGTTTATTCCATAATTCATGTTTATTTCCAACATTTAGAAATAAACAATGAGTATATTCCAATATCTAGGTCATATAGACATTCTCTAAGACTAAGGACTCTCCCACTAAAATTAAGAAGTCTATCAATCCAATAGAGATTGTTGCAACCATTGCATCAATATCCATGGATAACTATTAAACTTTAAGATCAAATCTTCTGTCTTCTAATACATATGCAACCAATTATAAATATTATTAGAAGAATGAGATACAATTATTAGATTTTGATCTTATCAAATAAGAAAGTCAATTTCGATGATTATATGTAGATGTAGATTATTCCGAAGCATTATCCGAGTCCTTCTCTAAGGATTCTAGATAGACTTGATAGTCAAACAATCAACACATCAGCTTATTGCAGTATTGGCATTCATCCAACCCTTTGGATGTCATATAGAAGTCATAGAAGTACAATCAACTCTTTGACTTTCCTTCTTACTTGCGTCAGACCCATGCTTCCACTGCGCTCTTTTCATCTATAAACAACAATTGCTTAAGACAAATGATCTCTTTTGTAGAATTCAAAAAATTTTAATATAAGAGTACTTCAACATTCATACATGCTTCATTCAATTCATACAATATGAATATTATGAAGCTTCGTGAATGACTAGAGTATAGATAACAGAATGATGACTCTCATCACATCCACATACACACTCTTAGAAAAAAAACTTAGGTCCAGGTAGGTATTTGAACATTTTGAATACAACAACTCTTATCGAGCCAGCATTACGCATGATGCAGCGAACCATGTCATTCATGATTAAATTTCAAAAGCACAAATGTATGCCAAAACATCTTCTTAGATTTTTATAAGGATAATTTGACAATTACAATCACCATCGACATGTCACTTCCAAAGTATATTCGATGAGAGATCAAGACTATACAGACACACAAACCCTAGGGATGTAGTCCTATTGTCTATTTACTTGTCATTCCTCAACATTGTGAGGAGACTTGCACATTGCGATCACATAAATTATGTGTCCAACTGCAAGTATAATATCACTATTATGAATCCAATTCATGAGAATTTACTAGTTATCATTGAGTATAGTATTGAGTGGGTTTAATGAAGAATTATCTGAAATAAGAAATTTACATAAATATATAAATATATTTTACTTTGATTGAATTTTTATATCAAAGTTGTCTTGCCTTGTCAACAGTGAAAGTTCATTCCCTCAATCACTTTCAATGTAAGAGATATCCTTACCATTATATCTCGGTAAGACCTGGGATCTCCTTTCTTATATTTGTCACATCCCAATAATATGAGAAACTGTAACTCGGATAAAAAGATGCGGGAACACATTCCGCCTTACAAATCCAACTTGCATTTCCCAATTCGATCTTTAACACCCGAGCCCACCACTCCTAAGGTGATGTTGACCCGTCATTAATTGAACCAACCGTCAACATGAACACAATTCACTATGCGCAATCCAATATCGCTCCAATAATATGAGGATCCAATATTAGGGTCACTAAGCATATGTCATTAATCTTTCGAGAAGCAAAGAGCCCGATCCAAATGGTTTGTATTTAGGAGTTATCACTTCAGACAAGCATCTCTGACATACAATCTCTAGCGACGAAACCCTTTTGCCTTGACTGGAGACCATGGATATCACTTATGTGATCCTCCATATCATGTTCAAATTTTAATTAATTATCACGAATCATATCCATGTAATTAATTCTTCAAGGAGAATACACATCTATTCATAATAGAGTGTTTTAATTATATATAATCAATTTAGTCACATTAAATCAATTATCAATCCAATTCAATCAACAAACTTAATTGTTACTTGAAAGAATGGTATTATCTCAAAGTACGTATTATTTAAAATTTAATAATTAGAAAATACATCAGGATTTCTCCAGCATTATCGAGTCCCTACCCACTGTCACGTACACAGTGAAACCTGCTACCCCAACGCTTCCCGACTAGACATCATATCCACCTCAGGAAAGGATAATGCCAAATTGATCATTATGTACTTGAGATGATCATCGAATTTTCAACTGAAATTATACCATATAATAATAATAATCAAAATAATTTTGATTATAAGGAAATTTTCTAAACAAATTCCCAAAACCTATTTAAGTAACATGTCTGATGAAAGTATATCAAGTAATCATTTGGTGATCTAGATCATATGTAATCATTTATTGGTCGAGGCAATGCCATTTAAGGGAACAATTATTATCAAATGTTTTCCAAATATTTTTCATAATTATTCTAAGAAATTAACCATTAATTTCACAAGTTACTTAAATGACAATCATAAGGTTCATGATCGAGTATGCAATTTTCAGCAGTGACCCATACATACTAAAATTAACACATCTCAATCAATTTAAATCCAAATTAAGCAAAATAAATTTATAAAATTTACTAATTTTATTTAAAACAAAACTCAAGTGATAAACACACATTTACAGGAATTTTAAAACAGTAATTAACTCCTTAATTACGTCATTATTCTCCATCCCCAAAATAGTGGACATATGGTCATTGGAATGATCATAACTTCAGCAAACTGAATCCAAATTACGCAAACTCAAATTTCACAGTTTCCTTATTTAATGTAAAACATTATCCATATAATATATTCATATTTAAATAATTTAAACATGACCTAAATTTATCACAAAATAAGACTGCGAAAATTGAAATGCTATAAAATTTTCACGAACCCTAACGAGCCTAAATCTTCCTAGATTTATGGATCGTATCCAAAAAATCTCCAATCTAGATCTGATACCAGTTGAAGTATATTGAAAAAATCCTCAAGTGCATCACATAAGCATGAGGATCACATTGAAGGCGATCAAGAGCGACTAGTCGCACTAGTTGCTCGGTGCAACAGAATTTAAAAAAAAATAGATGATGAAACCATATGATCCAAGAAAATTTCTTGGATTGTTTAATCTAACAACAAAAATATATAGGAATAACTCTTTGAGCGTGGTTGCGATCTAGTCTCTAAAGGAAGATACCTCCTATCTCAAGTCTGATCCGTTGGAGGAGGCGCTTGCGAGTGCGGAGATGAGTCGCGTGCTTCTCGCAATCCAAGTTGATGATCCAAGTAATGGATATCCTGATCTTATCTCATGAGATCGTACGCCTTCTTACGAGTTCCACACATCAAATAAGACAGAGAACCAATAGTCGTCGAAGCGGGAGCACAATGGCAAAACGACGACGAAGGTGACCTTCAATTTATGAAAGTGGATGACCACTCAAGAAGAGAAGGGAGAGAGTATACGTGAGAATGAGAGAGAGAGAGAGACCTCATCGAAAACTACGTTACTCGAAAAGCAAGGGTTGCCTCTTCTTATACACGGTTGTGGGAGTCCATGGATCTCAATCCATGGACAATACATAATCAACGGATGAGATTGATTTGTGTTTGTTTCAACGGCTAAGATGTTGTTGTAAAAACACAACAACAAATGATTTAACTTAAATTAATCTATATTGATAAATCAATATAATTAATTCCAAATTAAACCACCTTTGACTAGAGATGAGATAGTGAGGAGGCTATCCTCTTTTCCTAAAAGAGGGGGGACGACACACCTCTCCACATGGAGAGTAGTGGCCGTCCACTCCTCTTGTGAGGAATGAGTCCATCTCCTCTTACTATCATAAGATCTCATTATCTCATAATATCCCCTGATCTCTTATCGTAAATATTTTTCACAAAAAATAATTCAAAATTATCTTGTGAAAAATTTCAATCAAGCCATTGAAATTATGTGAATCTCATTCACAACCCAAACTAAAATGTAATTATATTTTCAATTAATTATTTGATGTGAATCCAATCTACATTAACAATTAATCGACAAATATATATCACAAAAGTATCTTTCTGATATATTATAAATCACTTTTATAATATACATGGATAAATGGATAGTACCATCCACATTATCCATATCCACAATAATTAAATATCATTTAATTACATTAGATAGCCATTCTCATGTATTCAGATAATGTGAACCAAATTCACATTATTCATGATAACTAAATCAAATTTAATTATCTATATCTCAATGCTTAGATATAATTCAACTTTGGAATTATTCTCGAACTCTTTCAAGAATAATGCGCTTTATTCGCAGATACTTGAAGATAAGGACATGGCGATTGTATTGTTCCACGTATAGTGACTTGGATATTGAGATCATATCTCAAAATCCAGATCTTGCTGACCTCCCATAGATGCTTGATTAAATCAAATCCGTAGATCTAATCTTCCCATTGTATCTGAATCACATTCAGACCAAGGTCCAACATTTGGACTAAGATCAGATCACTTCTCTATGAGAGGAGTCACTAAAATCCAGATCTGTTTCATCACTCCCTCATAATGGAAGCGTCATGGTTATACAACCGTTTATGATCACATCACCCTCAAGTATTCCTGATACATGTACATCATGCATACTGGAAGACCCAAATTAAACCGGAAGTTTTAGATCTCTTTTGGACGGTCTCCTTCAGGGTTTTATCACTAAGTTTCTCATTCGATCATTGGGAGTTGGTATCGATCATATACTTTCCAAAAGCACATATAATACCCAGGTGTTGATCATATACTTTTCAAAAGTATATATCAAACCTACAAATTCAGTCAAGCTTCCAAAGCGAGACGACCGTGCACGGAATTTGATTCTTCCCAATATCTCATGAGTGAGCTCATGTCCTCCGGTTCAGTAATGAACCTGTATGATCCCTTTGAGAGATTGTATCACTCATATGACCTTGCATACACACCAACGCGTCGGTGTATAGACCTTAGTTAGGTCATCAACCTATTGGTCTGCCAAATGTATATACTCATACATATAGTAACACATCTACCTCCGATCAGAGGTTGTATGCCTATATCGTGACAACATACGATATAGGACTTTGGTTATCTCGATCTCGTTGAGTCAACTCTTTGACCTAACTTATCTAACACCTCCGAATCTCTATTCCTATGTAGTTGACTTGCATCAAGAGGTCAGTTAGATATCAGCCAAGTGAGAAAGGATTGTCATCTCTTACTTAGGTTGGAGATCATATCTTAACAATCATTTGACGGTTCTTGATGAGTCCTCAATCTAACTCATTAGATATTCATCCAAGCACCAGTCTCTATGATTCAATGATTGAATCAACATCTGTATGATCATTAAGATGGCCATGGTAGATAACCCTAATTGCACTAAGGGATCTATTATGCAAATAAATTATTTTTCATTTCAGATCAGGGAACGATATTTGCAATAACATTTATTGCATAATGGCTCGCTGTGGGCTCGCATGTCCAACAACACTAGTATCACACTTCAAGAATACGATATATTAGGGAGCTTCAGGAAATGACTCAACTCTAGGGTGTTTCTGGTATATCGCATACTTGATGTGCGATATACCTAAAAGCTCCTGGAAAACAGCATACACTTTGTACACCGGATATACTTCTTGGAAACAATGTAGTTCCAGAGTGTTTATCCTATATCACATGCTAAAAATGCGATATAAGAGAAACTCCCTGGAATTGCGTCATTTTCAAGAAGTTTCCCATAGATCCATTCATTCGTAATAGATCTTCATTTCCTAGGAAAAAATACAGTTGTTTTGTTGAACTCTCATCCACATTGAAACTCAAAAAAAATAAATTAAATGTACGTATTCATAACAGATACATTCATCTATATTGAAATTGAAATAAATAAAGTGCACACAATCATGCACATCGATTCCAGGAAGTTTTGGCATACAACGGTTTTGTTGAACTCTCACTCACAATATATTGGAGTCAACAAATGCACACATTATTGACTCCTAATAAAAAACATTATAATTTCATTAACGTGGTATTTTACAAAAGGTATTTCCATGAACAACATCATATGTTACTTGACAACACCCATAGTAAAAAAGTTTCAATATATAATTCCGTAGCCTTCTTCTCTGCTGATATGTCCTTGTTGTATGATGTGGATCAAAAGGTAATAAAAGACCGCCCTCATCAATCATCATTATTTGGGAGGGTCCTGCACCATCATCCTTGAAGGTTGACATTGGTGGAAGTGTAAGTGTGCAGTAAATGGGTTGAGTACCCCTTACGTGCATGCCCAGTCTCATCGGTGCCTGCGGTGTTGGCATGTTTTCACTCGGTCGCTCGACAGTGGGCGTGAAGAACTGGGTCTCCAAATCTGGGGATGGAACATCTGCATCTGCCCCCGTGTCTTCCTCCTCTACCACTAGTATGATAGGTGGTTCACGCATTCTGCCCCTGCCTCTTCCTCTCCCTCTAGCCCTTCCTCGTCTAGCCTCTGCCTAAGCCTGGTCATCATGATCATCATGTATCATCATCACATATGCAGATTGGAATGGCAATCATTGCTCCATTTCTTCCTTTGCCTGGAATGCAATCTCCGGACACTCCTGGTGTTCGGTATCGTATATGCAATCCCACTTGGACATCTACATCAGAAAAGAAGAATACACATAGTGGTTATTCTTACGGAAATGTCCATGTAAAACTAACATAATATTTAATGGTTATTCTTACATTGCTTGCCAAAACAGTCTCCAATTGACCCACGAATGTCGTTGTAATCATTCTATATGAGTCTCAAATGATCCCGTTGGATTGGTCGAGGGAAACAACTCTATCCAATCGATCATCCCACTAATGTATCTGCACATAATGTCAGGACCTCCAATCAACATGTACTTTCCTCCTCAAGTCGATGGCATGGAGGTTCTCGAAGGTAAAGCACGATGCTAGAATGTCATAACGACTGCCAAATTGATGAAGAACGCGATTTGAAAAATAATATTCCATAATGTAAAAGTATATCAACGGCACCTGGGACCTCCAAATGTTCTGCCCCTCCAGACAATAGGCAGGTAAATGTGCAAGTACACCATCATCATATGGCGTCCACATCATCTGCATTGGAAAACAATATATAATTAATGGACGTTATTTGAAGAAAATTGAATGAATGTGTCGCAACTTATTTACCTGCTCTATTGATTGTATGTCGAAAGCATCGCAGTATGGTCTCATGACATGCGTTGGTTGTCAACGATGCATGAACGCAGCAACCCAATGAACTCATAGTGGATGATCGTGCCACTGCGGTCTTTCCATGATCACTGGAGTAATGTGTGGAAAATTCTCCCATGCCCACAATTGAAGTAATATGACAGAGCCTCCGATCTCCTCGGTCGCCATATTTGCTGCTAAACATAGATGCATGTATAGGAATGCAAGGATAACAGATCCCTAGCTCAGCATTCCAAAGTACTGTAAGACCGTAGGTCATGCAGATGTGACAGTGTAATCAGAGAAATCAGTAACCCCGACTTGTCTATAAATAAAACACCTCCCACTAGTTGTAAAATGTATGCTTGTGCATGCCTTTGAAAGACCACCTCATCAACATCTGGTGGCAACTCTGTAAAATGTGTAAATAACCAGCTCGCCAAAACTATGCTGCCAACAATCTCAGAAGGTAGGGGCCTGACATTTAGAAGCTGCTCGCATGTGTCAGCCCACGTCACTTTAGGGGTGGTCTCTCCTGTAACCACCAGTCCATTGATCCATAGTCCTAAGATGAAAGCGACATCGTGCAACGTAATAGTAATCTCTCCATTACCCATGTAGAAAGTGTGTGTCTCAAGCCTCCATCACTCCACCAAGGATGTAATCAAATGCTAATGTAGCGCGATAAATTTCAATTCTGAAATGCATCCAAATCCCGCCTGAGCTACGTACGGAAGTAGGAGATCATCGAAAGGGATGCGGCGTACATGTGTTTCTTGTCATATGCAATGCAACCACGATGATGCCCACAATTTGAAAGAGTCAAGATATATTAGAAAAAACAATTAGTAATTTGGAATTATTAAATGACTTACACTGCTCGCCCAAACATGACAGAATGATGTCGCTCATGTTGAGTCAAAATAGATAGATCAAACGATCTGGGGTCCATCTGCTATAAAAAATTATCAATTTAGAAAGCACTAAAGATAACTCAAATATGTATCAAGCAAAAAAAATATTATCAAACAGTGCATCTAAAAAGAAGGAAAACTTACTTAAAGCAGGACATTTTCGTTTGTTATGACCTCCACCTCCACATGTATCACATTTATTTTTATTCCTTTTCGAGGGTTTTACATTAGAGGTGAATGCTTGAGAAGCCCGCGTATTCTTATTAGGACAAACTTGTTTTGTATGTCCAAGTACACCACAAAATGAACAAGTATTCTATCAAATGACATCCCTAACATCCATTTCATTATGAATCCTAGTTGACCGTGTGTGACCCTTGCTATGCTTATACAGTTTATCAGGATGTAATTTTGGGTACTCCAGTGGGGCCCACGTATCCTAGTCACTAATTGGAAAAAACCGTCCTTTGTAAACCTTTAATTGTTTCTCCCATTGCACCATTCACCAACATAAGTGTCAACCTCTGCTCGACATTTCGAAATGACAACGATAACATGAGAACATGGGATGCAATAAATTTGTCATTTATTACTTGTACATGTTTGTTGTCCCAATTTCACCGTATACCGTTTGCGACCTCATATCCCATACCACGTACGTCGAACATCACTCAAGACCTCAAACAATATGTCCGTCTGTCTTTGTTTGTGAGTTACTGTATGTCCATTCGCAACTGCACTCCAACGGTGCAACTCTGATGCTGCAAAATACGTGATTTTTTTTCTATCGCAAGGGCAGCGCTAGCCTCATCTGCTCGCTCGTTGAAGTATAAGATGCAATTATAAAAGGTCTTCTCAATTAGTGCAAAAATCTGCAAACATCGGGCATCCTTAGGAACTGCATTGCAGCTTTCACTAAGATTAGTAGTCATCTGATCAAATCTACAACCACCATCATATGCTAAAGTCCATTGCTCCCTGCGACAATTGTGAGTTGAAAACCATCTACATGCATCTGTATTCTACTCCTGTAATTTCCTCATGAAATACGCAAACTTCCTACTAGTCGTTTGAAGTGCGACTGCATATACCGACTCTTTCATAGAGCCATTCTTAAAAACACCATTAAGTTGCTTGTGACATTCCTTAAACAAAAAAGTCAGTATGCGAAAGGTTCTAATAAATCAACATCAACATCATTCATTGCAGATTTTATACTAGGATTGCGGTCAAAAATGATATATATTGGCCTTGCACGCACACCAATTAATCTGATACATAGCAACAAAAGGAACCAGTTCAATGTAGAATCATATTCCTCGTCAACAATTCTGAATGCAAGAGGAACGATATGTCTATCTCCATCCACCTCGCAAGCAATCAACAATTTCTGTTTGTACTTGCCATACAAATGAGTCCCATCAATACCAATCAAAGGCTACAATATTTGAATGCTTCAATGCAAGGGATAAATGCCCAAAAATATCGTTGAAATCTACGACAATGTGGTTTTCGAGGGTCGGGGTGTTGGATATGTTCGATATCTATTTCAATCCTCGGAATGGCAGCCTTTATTGCATGCAGAAGATAAGGCATCTCAACAAAAGACTTCTTCTAATCACCGAATATTATTCCAATTTTTTTTCCTTTAAGCATCCCATGCCTTTTTTTGTTACCCAAAGCGTACCGATAATCTTATAGAACACCCACAAACTATCAAATTTTCTGTAATGACCACGTAGATACCAAATACATCCTTTCGATCGGTTGATGCAAAAAAAAAGACCATATCAAACTGGTAGATTCTCTAACCATGAAGTCGTAGTGTACAAGGATGTGATGTTTCTTCACAACATACATCAAATCATCTTTACATTTGAAGATTTGGCCCTTACATATTTTATCAACAACACCGTCAAGCCCATACTTCTTTCGAATGTCATCCTCATAGGTTGAACGAGTTTCAGATCCTCTCAATCCAAAAAATGGTAATTAAGGAACAATTGGTTGGGGAATTTGTTCATTAGCTCGCATCCCCTCATTTACGATATTATCTTCATCACCATGATTACTGTCCTCTTCTAGCTCATTATCGGTTCCCCAAGGGATGAAGTCATCCAAGGCATGATTAACCTCTCTCAGCAGCGCATCACTCATACACCATTCGTTATCTGTAGATGGCTGTGGTATGGGATCAACATGTTCTTGAAAACGGAGGGTCCAGAAGCAAGGTGATCGTCCGCATCAATAACATTCAACACTTCTCCTTTTGATAGACTCTCAATAATAATGTCAGTAGGTGTCGATTTCCCAATAGTCTGGTCATACACAAAACTTCTTGTACATCATCATCATCATCGATGATGGACGTCAATGTAGGCTATTTGCCTGCGTCGCATGAAATGCGATGTGATAGTTTGATTTTTTTGATTGTTCATGTCTAGGTTGAACTTCCGGTGGACTAAGTTCAACAACTCATCGAAGGTCATGGTCGGCATTAACCCAAAACCACGTACATTGGCCATCGAAGAACTAATAATCAAACCCTTCAAATGGAATATATAATAAACCGACTCAATTCCGACCTAATACGTGAGGCCACATATAACTCAACATTACAGGATCATGAAATTGGGAAAAAAACATGTATGATATATCATAAACCTAACAACATAAAAACTCATGGACTTTACCTAAGCTTTAGAGAAATAAGGAAGGACTCGAGATGAGAGGCGGCTCGGAGGAGGATAACCGTGGAGGAGGTTGTAGAGTAGGAGGTCAAACGGGTCGCCCAGGTCGAGGGGTTGATTGCGTGTAAATAGAAGTGGTGGAGGAAGAAGCACGAAACGATATGTTTAGGTTTAGTGCAACACTAGTGTCACATCCTCAAGATGCAACACTAGTGTAGTATCCAAATAAAAAAACATTAGGCAGTGTCGCATCTTGAGAATGCAACACCTCCGTAGTAACCATGTAAAAAAGATGTTGTAGTACTTAGGGGTTTTTTTAATCCTGAGGTACTACTTTGTAACACCTTCATTGCAACATTATATAGATCTTTCACCTTGTTGTCTTCATATTCCTGTGGAGCTTTCTCCATGGGTTTCTTGTTTAGATCCTCAAATATACAACCAACATTAGCTTCTGTTTGTCTTTTGAGCATTTCGTTGAGCAGATGAAGTGTAAGCCTTGTCTTATCAGAGAATACTCTCTCAAACATTTCATCAAACACTTTGGCTGCACTTACGACCTTCACTCTAAATACAGCAACACTCCACTCTAACTGATCCAATTAAAAAATGCTACCAAAGATTGAGAACAAATGTCAAAATGGATGGCGAAGCAACAAGCAAGCCCCACAACCACAAGGTTAACAATGGAGAGAAACAAAAACGCTTGAAATGGTGTACAATAAAACACAGCACAACATGAGGGAGAGGACTAGAATCGGCTCACACAACAGGCCAGAGGGGCCGGAATCAACCTGCACAACAAATCGGCAAGGGTTGGAATCAACACAACACAACACGACTAAGCGATGGTCATCAACGGGTAGAAATCAGCCCATACTCTGCTTTGGTATCATGTAGACAGAAAACAAGCACACAGAGAAGTTGGTTTATGTGGAAACCCTCCACAATGGAAGGAAAAACCACGTGGAAGAAGAGATCCTTGTTACTCACAATAACAAAGGGTTTTGTCTATTTGTTTATTCTCCAAAATAGGAGAGGAAGGGATACATATATGTATCAAGGTGAGACGAATCCCTCCCCAAGATCTGTTTACCCGTTTACAATACATTTAACAGTTTAAAATTCTTAAGGTCACCGACAACTTTTTTTCTTCAGATTCCTATCTTACAAGACAAGGTAACTTTTTTTTAACTCAGCCATGACTGGTTTCAAACTTGGGTAAATTAAGGAGGGTTGCTCTAGATAGCTGACAACCAACGTAAAACAGTCATAGACAACTTCCTAAATAGTATTTTTTAAAATACTATTTAGGAAATCGCCTCAAGACAGTCAGATCGTTTCAACATGGACTTAAGCAAATATTTAGACTTTGTTGGAGTATTCCCTACTAGCGATGCATTGCGTCACCCGAATACAATGAAAAATTGATACGGGATGCTATATCATTGCCTGGATGTAGTTTAAAATTTACAAGGGTTCTAGTATGAAGAATGCATGCGAGTAAATAAGCTAGTTTTGCTGATCGTCGCTCGGATGCAGTCCAAAATTTGCAAGGGTTCTTGTATGATGGATGCATGCAAGTAAAGAAGTTAGTCCAAAAGAGGCTGCAAAGAAAGTTGCGGATAGGTAGTTGGAATATTGGCACTTTCACTGGTAAGTCGATGGAGATACTAGATACGATGGAAAGAAGGAAGATTCAGATACTATTTCTCCAAGAGACAAAATGAGTTGGAGAGAAAGCAAGGGAGATCGAGAAGACATGCTTTAAACTTTGGTATTCCGATAAAGATAAGAGCAGAAACGATGTTGGAGTAGTTATTCATAATGATTTGAAGGATTATGTGGTTGTGGTGCAAAGATTAAGGGATCGGATTGTTTTGCTAAAATTGGTACTTGAAGAAGAAATTCTGAATGTCATCTCAGTTTATGCACCGCAAATTGGTTTAGATGAAGGATTAAACAAGCTTTTTGGGAGGATCTGGATAAGATTTTGCAAGGAATCCCACAAAGAGAGATGATTTGCCTGGGTGGAGATCTTAATGGACATGTAAGAAAGGATGTTTCAGGGTATGCTAGTGTTCATGGAGGCCATGGATACCTGGATAGAAATGAAGAGGGAAAAGTCATTCTGGATTTTATAATGGCGTATGATCTTTTCATAGCAAACACTCTCATCAATAAGAGGAAGGAGCATTTAATTACTTATAAGAGTGGTCCGACTAGAACATAAATAGATTACTTTGTATGGAGAAGAGATCAGTTATGTTGCAAAGACTGTAAAGTAATCCCAGGAGAGAGTTTGACAACCCAACATCGCTTGTTAGTCATGGATGTGCAAATAAAAAGGCTGGTAAAGAAAAGGAGGATTTCAAGATCACTAGAACTATATGGTGGAATCTTCAATTAAAGCAATCAAGCTTCAGGGAGTAGGTTTTAGAAGACTTAACATGGGATTATAGCAGAAGTGCAAACGAGATGTGGGAGGTGGTAACATCTTGTATTCGAAGGGTAGCCAAAGAAATGCAAGGTACGTCAAAGGGAGGAGCTCCAGTCCAAAAGGAGGCTTGGTGGAGTGGATGGGTGCAAGAGAAGCTCAAAATTAAAAGAGCACAATTTAAAGCTATGTCTAAAGATATAACAAAGGAAACTATCACAAGCTACAAAATAATGAAGAAGGAAGTAAAGAAGGCTGTAAGTGAAGCTACGAAAAAGACTTACGATGTTTTGTACAAAAATCTCGACTCCAAGGAGGGCCAGAAGGATATATTTAGGTTGGCCAAATCAAGAGAAAGTAAGACCAAAGACCTTTCTCAAGTAAGACACATTAAGGACGAGGAAGTTCATGTGCTTGTTACTCAGATGGATATAGAGACTAGATGGAAGCAGTATTTTCATAAGCTTTTCATCGGGGAAGGCAATAGAGAGATTACTTTGGGCGATCTAGCTAGCAGTAAAAGTTACTTGAATTATGCATGCTTTAGACGAATACAAAGAAAGGAAGTAGAGGAGACTTTGAAAGTTATGATACATGAGAAAGATATAGGACCATATGACATTCCTATAGAAGTATGGAGAGTATTAAGTGAGTGTGGTTTGATTTGGCTTGCAAATTTATTCAGTGTTATTTGGTGAAGCAAGAAAATACATGAAGATTGGAGAAGAAGTATCATGATGCTTCTTTATAAGAACAAATGAGACACCCAAAATTGTTCAAATTATAGAGGTATCAAGCCGATGAGTCACACTATGAAAATTTGTGAATGTGTGATCAAAAGAAGGTTGAGACAAGTTTCTAAAGTAAAAGAAAACCAATTCGGATTCATGTCAGGTCGCTGAACTGTTGAAGTCATCCATTTGTTGAGGAGAACAATGAAGATTTGTAGAGCTAAAAGGAAGAACCTTCAAAGGATTTTTATTGATTTGGAGAAGGCTTATGATTCTGTCCCACGAGAGATATTGTGGAGAGTTTTGGAGAAGAGACAAGTACCTGTCCTATACATTAACCTCATAAAGAATATATATGATAGGACTTTATCTTGTGTAAGGATCCAACCTAGGAAGACTGACTATTTTGATGTCAACATTGCTTTACATCAAGGTTCAACTTTAAATCCAGTTCTTTTTTACTTTGATTATGGACGAGTTGACAAGTCACATTCAGGATGAGATATCTTGGTATATGTTATTTTCTGATGATATTGTGTTGATTGATGAGTCTAGAGAGTAAATGAGAATCTTGAGGTTTAGAGACATGCATTGGAGACTAAAGGATTTCATATAAGTAGGTATAAGACTGAAAATATGGAGTGCACTTTTGATGGAAGCAATGGTGAAGGAATGAATGTGAAGATTAGCGATGATAACATTCGGAAGAGATATTCTTTTAGATACTTAAGATCTATTTTATAACATGATGGGGAAATTGATGGAGATGTTACTAATAGAATAAATGTAGGCTGGCTAAAGTAAAGAGGAGCCTTTGTTGTTCTCTGTGATAAGAAAATTTCTTTAAAAATCAAAGGAAAGTTTAACAAAGCAGCCGTGAGACCTGCTATGCTCTATGAATATGATTGTTGGCCTGTAAACCATAAACATGTGCACAATAGCCATAGCAGAAATGAAAATGCTAAGGTAGATGTGTGGACATACATGTAAAGATCGGATTCGGAATGATGCAATCAGAAGGAAAGTTGGTGTAGCTCCTATCAAGGATAAGATGCGAGAAAACCGCTTAAGGCGGTTTGGCCATTTGCAAAGGAGGTCAACTAATGCATCAGTTACGAGATGCGAGTTTTGGGATGTAAACCGACTAAGAGAGGATGATGACGACCCAAGAAGTGTCAGAATGAGACTATACGAAGGGATCTTAGTTTTTTGAATATAAGCCCGAGACTGACCCAAGATAGATCTGAATGAAGGCAAAGAATTCGTGTAGCTGACCCTATTAATTGTGAGAAAAGGTTTTGTTGTTGTATTCCCTTCTTACATGATAGATATTGGTTACCAAAAACTTTCAAGATAGTCTTTTTGTTGCGAATCGCAGAAGCAAATGCACACAAACACAATCAAACAAGCAAGACGCAAACACAAGGTTTTACAAGGTTCACCCGTAAATGGGCTACGTCCTTGGGCGGCGGCGATCGGTTTCACTATATGGAGAAAAAAGGTAGTACAGAGGATAATGAGAATGTGCAGATATGGGATGAGAAACATGATCAGAAAAATGAGGATGCAGTATTTGGTGGCCCTAGGGACCTTTTTATACTGCAACAGAAGAATACCATATGTATTCAGCGATCCATCCCAACAACTCTCAGTCAATCAGAAGACATGACACAAATCAGTCATGTCAGCAATCATGGCCCAACAGCTCTCAGCCAATCAGAAGGCATGACACAATTCAAACATGTTAACAATCCTGGCCCAACAACTCTCAACCAATCAGAAGTCAGGACATAGATCAGCCACATCAATAACCCAACATGTGATTGGGATTCAAGTCATATCAACAGTCCCCACCTTGAATTGAATCCTCTGAGAAGCTTTATCAAGCTTCGTCACGCCGCAGCCGATCCCCTTTTGGGGCTACTTCCAACTATCGACATTGAGCAAGTCCAACCAATGTTTGAACTTATTCCCAGGAACCGCCTTTGTGAACATATCAGCTGGATTATCTGCCGTGCCGAACTTTTTCACCTTGATCCTCTTCTCAGAACGAATGAAGTGATATCTGGCATCGATGTGCTTGGACCTTTCATGATGCAAATGATCCTTGGCTAAGCATATCGTACTGAGACTGTCACAATATACTATATCCTGATCCTGTTGAAGACCGAGATCTCCAACTAAACCCTTTAGCCAGATGCCTTCTTTTGCAACCTATGTCAGAGCCATGTACTCTTCCTCTGTAGTAGACAAGGTAATTGATGGTTGCAAGGTAGCCTTCTGTGAAACCTTAAAATCCAAGCAGGGACTTAACTGCAAAATCCAACTTGATCTGGACTTAATTGCAAATCTGTTTTTATTTCAGTGTCCAAAAAATTTATTTGAATAGTCCATTGCGTAGAGCTCGTCGATAGCTTTCCAACGAGTCGAAGAATGCCAAAATCCGAGTTCGGGAGCCCAAGTTATGGTCGTTTTAGTGAGACTGGGTCCAGTTCAATTTCGGATCCGAACCCGGATCCGAACTCGGGTTCAAACCAATAAAATCATCCCCATCTCCCCCCTAAAACGCCCAAACCCCTTTCCCTTCGACCAGCACCTCTCCCTCACTCATTTTTCTTCACCGGAGCTCTGTCGGAGCTCGCCGAATCGCCTCGGATCGACGATCCAAGACCACTTCCGCATAGAGAAGGTCCAAGGCGTCCCCGTGTGCGGTTCTCATCGCAAACGAACGTTGATCGCATCGCTCTTCACCGACGGAGAAACCGAGGTGTGAGTTTACTTGAGGTACGATGCTCCCTCCCTCCTTGCTGTGGTTCCACATGATTCTTACTCCCAAATGTGCCATGCACAAGGCTAACGACGATTCTAACTTCTGGCGAATGGTACAGCTTCCTTATATCTGCTTTGAATTGATCAAGGTTGTCCGTTGTCTAGATTTTTTTGCCATCTCAGATGAGATGGAGATGGCCCATGCGTTGTGCTTGAAATCAAGCACCTGCATTTAGTTTCTTTCATGAGTTAGATTTTTGTGCAGCTCTGCACGTATGAGAAGTTCCTTTTTTCCTCTTCCAGCTTGCTGATTTCAAATTATACAGTGCTTGCAATTAGGACAACATGAGTTCTGTTTAGTAGTCCAATTTTATTTAGATGTAGGATCCACCTGGTTGTCATGGCTTCATTTTTTTCCTTGTTAACAAAATTGAAAGTATTGAACTGCGAAGGGTTAAAGGTCATTCCCTTCTTGGCAAGGGTGTAGAATATGCACATAGCAGGGATTGATATGTTGGAAAGCCTGTATGTGCCAAGGGGCCTACAAAAAAAAGGGTAGGTAGATTATTTTTGGAGTTAGATTATATGGATTGGTTGACCCACTCACTGGTTGCACATATGCAAATGGTCACAACCAGTATGTTTGTGTGCTAAATTGTATCACCATTGTGTTTGGATCATTAAGTTACTCTAAATTTAGATGTCTCCAGTTGTAAAGTTGAACATGCAATCTCATCATTGAAGAGTGTTCGTTCCCCCATATTGGTTGCCTTACTCGAAAATGGGCCATCTTGGCTTCTCTTTTAATATGCATCTCACATAGAAATTGCTAGATAAGATCCGGATGTTCTTAATAGGAGTGGCTGGAAAGATCTGATTAATTGCAGTTGCATCATGCATTAATATGCACTCTGAGTTTCACCAAAAGCAGGTCACAAGTGCTGGACATAACAAGGTATATTACGGTCCACGTCATACTAATGAATCTATAAATGATGGCTTGAATCTGACCTACCAAGATGACATATGTTCTGATTATTGGTTTTGCCTCTACTCGTATCCATGTCTTGATATCTATGAGAAAATCATAGCAAAGTTAAGACAAACTTTTCGTGCTCTGACTGTGAATTACTATCTACACATGTAATTTTGGATTTAATTTGATAAGTTAGCAAAGTTGCATAATTGAATTGCATATCTACCATACTTGGTGGTGGCATAAGTTGAAACTTTTGTTTTTGAGTTGAATGGATGGTTGTTATACATGTTGATATATATATATATATACACACACACACACACATATATATTCTATTAGAGGACGAGTGTGGATCCTAAAACACTGTTCGAATTATGTAATTATCGTCGTTTTATGATAGCTTCTCTTTCTTGGTCTAATAGAACATAACCCTCCATAAGTATTACAATACATCTATTATGAGATCAATGGCCTCGGCACTTGCGTGCTTTAGCCCGGTGCTCGAGCGCGGGCTAAGTGGTCATGGGTGGTCGGCTAGTGTTTCGCTTGTCACTTAGAGTTAACACTCGTGTACGGACCAATGTAGGCCACATCCGTCGGTATTCAGAGTGGGAGCGCTAAGAGGGGAGTTCCGGGAAATGTAGTTAATGAAGTTGGGAATGGGACATGAATCTCCTGTGCATAAGGAGGATTTGATTGTCGCGAGGATTCGTGGGTTGGAATCTAAATTTGTGAATCATAAGTACAATTGCGAAGTGGAGCTAAGTGGACGTGTTGGGAACTTAGTTAGGATGCATTGTACCCCACCGCATGCTTACGGAGGCACCCCAACTCTAAGGTGTTTTCTTTTTACTTTAGAGTTATAGTGTGAGGTCTCATATAGACCAAGACCACATACTATCCACGAAGCTTGGTTACTCATATCCATATCCAGATCAAACAATAAAAAGTAAAAATGTAATTCTTTGTGAGATCAATTACCCTGATTCTTTCTCTTTTGCACACATTTAAATTATATTATGCTTGTTGTTGTATAGTTTTATCTAACTCGTATTGGGAAACTTTGCTCATAATGCACCTATGTGTGGATCCGCAGGTCCCTAGCAGTGAGCAGTTTGGAGACATCACTTTTAGTGCAGCTTCACTACACTTCTTGTAGCCCAGTTGGTAGTAGTTTTTACCGTCTTGTTTACTTGTAGTTTCCTTCTGAGAGACATGGCATGTAATGTATAATTGTGGACATCTATATTTATGCTTACATGGATTTTTTTGTGGACATGGAAATGGATAATAGAATGCAATGGAATTAGTGAATGGAAATACATGTGTTTGTGAACAGGTTGAATGCAATGAGAAGCAAAAAAAAAATTTTCTTTGCATGTTGCTATTTTCTCCTACTTTTGTGAACGTCAAATATTCGAATGTGGACTGTATGTGCGTGGATTGGTTTACCGAGTACCCAGATCCTAGGGGCGTCACACCTTCCAACTGATGATCGAAGTCCCCAAAGTAAAGGCATAGCTTGTCATTGATCTCCTCCCATCGACATTTGCAACATAGTCTGAGTCTGAATATCCAACAACTAAACATTCTGAATCACTTCTGTAGATGAAGCCAATGTCTGACGTTCCTCTCAAATAGCGGAAGATCTGCTTGACTGCCTGACAATGCTCCTTCCCTGGGTTGCCCATGAATCTGCTAACAACATTCACAGCATGAGCAATATCAGGTCTTGTGCATACCATGGCAAGACTCCCAACTACGTTGGTATAGGGAACACGCGACATGTGTTCCTTTTCTGTGTCTGACTGTGGTGCGAAAGAAAATAAAAGATGAATGTTTGTAGCGGATGGAGTACCTAGAGGCTTTGCCGTATACATTTCAAGTCTCATTAGAACTTTATCAATGCAGTTCTTCTAAGATAAGAAAAGTTTCCTTTCTGCACGATCTCTAATTATCATCATCCCTAAAATCTTCTTCGCTGCACCAAGATCCTTCATGTCAAACTCTGAACTAAGGAGCTTCTTCATATCATTTATGGTACTCTTCTATTTGGTAGCAATCAACATGTCGTCGACGTACAGTAACAAAAAATGAAGGAGCCATCTTCCACCTTGTTGTGGTAAACACAACAATCGTATGAGCTCCTGTTGAACCCATGATCAATTATGAAGCTGTCAAACCTTTTGTACCACTGCCTAGGAGACTGCTTAAGCCCATACAAGGACTTCTTCAATCTGCACACATGGTCTTCTTTGCCTTGAGATATGAATCCCTCCGGCTGGATCATAAGAATGTCTTCTTCGAGTTCACCATGAAAGAAAGCCTTCGCCACATCTAACTGCTCTAGCTCCAAGTCTCGATGTGCTACAAGAGCTAGTAGCACCCTGATGTATGTATGTCTTACAACGGGAGAGAATATCTCGTTGTAATCCACTGCCCGGATTCTGCACCAGATGTTGCCTCCCTATAAGTGGAGGGCTATGGAGACTCTGCCTCCTCCACAACATGTAGTGCAAATGCAACCATGTCTTCAAATCCGTATCTCTGCGGTGGATGTATTTCCCTATGAGACCAATCAGTAGCAACATTTGGTTGCCTTTCCTTTGGTTGCTCAGCTTCAAGCCGTTCAGCAACAGCTTGATCAGAAGTAGCGTGATCACTACTTGGTGTCAGTTCGAACTCCACCTGTTCGGGCACATCATCACTTGTCCCTACATCAATAGACTTACTACTTGAGTGAAGCATGGAATTCTCATCAAAAGTAGCATTCCTGCTAACAATTATTCTATGCTCAGAACGGGACCAGATTCTGTACCTCTTTACTCTCATACCATAGCCTGTCACCCCTTTCTTTGCCCTTGGTTCTAACTTTCCTTCATTAACATGATAATAGGAAGCGCAACCAAAGACTCGTAAAATAAAATGATCAACATGATTACCAGACCATACCTCCATGGATGTTTTGCAACCAATGGCAGATGCGAGACTCCGATTCACCAAGTAACAAGCTGTATTCATAGCTTCAACCCAGAATGCTCTACCAAGTCCAGCATTAGAGAGCATGCACCTCGCTCTCTCCAGAAGCGTCCTATTCATTCGTTCATCAACTCCATTATGCTGAGGCGTATCTCTGACGGTGAGATGTCTTGCAACACCCTCCTCTTTGCAGAGCTCATTGAACCCTGACGAACAGAACTCCAGTCCATTATCTGTACAAGACGTTTTACCTTCTTAGAAGTCTGGTTCTCCACCAAGATTTTCCACTGCTTGAAGGTCTGAAATGCCTCGCTCTTGTACTTCATCATGTACACCCACACCATCATGGAGTAATCATCAATAATAGACAGAAAGTACCTGGCAACTCCCAAAGATGGGACACGTGAAGGACCCCAACAATCGACATGGATGTAGTCGAGCGTCTCCTTCGTCCTGTGGATGGATTTAGTGAATTGCTTCTTGTGTTGTTTTCCCAACACGAAATACTCACAGAACTCCAATTTGGATCCCTTGAGATCCCCGATGAAGCCTTTCTGAATGAGGATATTCATCCCCATCTGACTCATGTGTCCCAGCCGCATATGCCACAATTTTGACTCTGATCTTTCAACTTGGGACACAACTGCAACATAACCGGTAACTATAGACCCCTGCATGACGTATACTGTCTTCTGCTTGTTGCCCTTGATGACAACAACCCCACCTTTGGCAACCTGCATAACTCCACCTTCAACGTTGTACCTGTATCCTTTAAAGTTCAAGACTCCAAGGGATATCGGGTTTTTATTCAGATTAGGAACATGACGTACTTCTGTCACCGTCCTCACGACTCCATCATGCATCTTGATCTCCACAGAGCCAATTCCTACGACGTTTCCATCATCTATCTTCTCATATGTGCAGAACCAATCTTCATTGGGAGTCATATGGTAGGAACAACCTGAATCAAGAATCTATGCGTTATCCGTCATCTTTTGATCCGTGACGGTGAGAACCAAATCATCTTTAGAATCTGCGCCTCCATGAGCTACGACAGCAACCGTAGCTTTCCCTTTCTTCTTCGGGCAGTCCTTCTTCCAATGTCCATGTTCCTTGTAGTAATTGCAGATGTCCCTAGCATTGCGATTCTTCAACTTGGACTTCTGCTTTCCCTTCTTTGTGTAGCCAGAACAGGCATGACTCTTCTCATAAGTCATAACCAAACCTACAACGTTAGAGTCCTGTTTCCCGGTAGCCATATACCGAAGTTCACGTGTATGCAACCTCGTGCGAACTTCCTCTAGGGTTATTGACTCTCTTCCCACAATGAACGATTGAACAAAATTTTCAAACGATAATAGAAGAGAAACCAATAAAATCAAGGCAGCACCCTCATCTTCAATCTTAACACCTACGTTTCTTAAATCCATCAACAATGTATTTAAGCGATGTAGATGTTCTTTAAGAGATGTACCTTCCTGCATGCGGAGAGAGAACACACGTTACTTTAAGAGAAACTTGTTGGTCAGAGACTTAGTCATGTATAGACTTTTGAGTCTCAACCACAGACCAACCGTGGAATCCTCATCAGCAACCTCCGCGATAATCTCGTCTGTTAAACACAACATGATCGTCGAGTGCACATTCTCTTCCTGCATCATCAACTCGGACGGCTCGAGTGCCTTCGCCCGCTCTTGATCTAACGGTGCCCAGATGCCCTGCTGCTTTAGAAGGGCATTCATCTTGATCTGCCATAGACTGAATCCATTCTTCTCCGTGAACTTCTCGATCTTCCGATTGTGCGATGCCATCTTGCTGGATGATCCTGACGGAACCTAGCTCTGATACCAGTTTGTTGCAAATCGTGGAAGCAAATACGCACAAACACAATCAAACAAGCAAAATGCAAACACAAGGATTTACAAGGTTCACCCATAAATGGACTACGTCCTTGGCGGTGGCGATCGGTTTCACTATATGGAGAAAAAATGTAGTACAAAGGATACTGAGAAATTGCAGATATGGGATGAGAAACATGATCAAAAAAATGAGGATGCAATATTTGGTGGTCCTAGGTCCCTTTTTATACTGCAACAGAAGAATACCATATGTATTCAGCAATCCATCTCAACAACTCTCAGCCAATCAGAAGACAGGACACGGATCAGTCATTTTAGCAATCCTGACCCAATAGCTCTCAACCAATCAGAAGGCAGGACACAGTTCAGACATGTCAGCAATCCTGGCCCAACAGCTCTCAGCCAATCAGAAGCTAGGACACAGATCAACCACATCAACAACTCAACAAGTGGTTAGGATTCAAGTCATATCAACACTTTTGATAGGACCGTAAGAACTTCGAGAGAGAAATTACTTGAGAATCCCGCATGCTTCTTCTTCTATGGTGAAGAAGGGGCCTTCAGAAGCAGAGACTACATGTTTGCATTCACTGAAACAATTTTCTTTGGATATTTCTTATGCACTTTGGTTACAGAAATCAACGGCATAAAGTTCTATTGTTGAGACAAAAAATTATCAAACATTTCATTCACTACTATGGCATTTTATGCCTACATCAATCAATTTTTTTTAAAAAAAATCAAAATTTATACCAACCTTCCCTCAGTTGGAACAGGACGGAAGGAAATGATAGTGCAAGAAGAAATCAAAACACTCACAATTACAAAAAACACTTTCAAAACCATTAATAAAAAAACAGTGCCCATCTTCTTCAGCTCTGTCAAGTTTATGAAATTGAAGTTCATCATGCTTCCTTTTTTTATTTTGGCGATGCACATCTACACATCAGTAGCCAGAGGGCAAGCTTCAGCCTGAAACATATGCCCAAAGTTAGTGCTTGGATAACTAATAATTTGGAAGCCTGTGTTTGTGTGGAGATAAAAGAATTCATGAGTAAGTTCCATATACATACTCGGGCCGAATACTTTAGAGCATAAAACATCTCGAGGTAACGACTATAAGGACGCCTTTCAGGCTTGGTTGCGTACTTCCAGAATCCATACACACCCGTTAATGTCATGAGTTTCTCAGAGTAGAGCTTCCAGGTGTACCTTTGTAAGATCAAAAACAAACTTGTCATGTAAGAGAAGCCAATTGGAAAGATGCCGATAAATGGAAGCATGAAGAATGGAAGCATACTTCTCTTGGATTCTCTTTAATCCACCCTGGGAGATTCTGTCCCAGTGGGAGGGATCCTCCTTACTCTTCTCAAAGAAGTCCACTAGGAGTTGGGAGACTTCCTCAGGGTGGTATGGATCAATGTGGTAACCGGAGACACCATTGACAATGATCTCACCAGGACCACCATGAATGGTTGCAAATGTGGGGAGTCCAGTGGTCATGGCTTCCACAACTGTGAGCCCGAAGGCTTCGTATACCGCAGGTTGCACGAAGGCTCCCTTGGTGTCTGCAATGACACGATATAGTTCCCCGTTGCGGACGCGATCCATCTGTTGAGATATCCATCTGACCTGTCCATTCAGTTTGTATTCTGCGATGAGGTCATGCATCTTCTTGAACTCCGCTTGCTCCTCCTTGTCCTTGGAAGGCTTGCCGTGGTCTCCACAAACCACCACGAGATTAACTAACTCCCTGAGGCGAGCATTCTTTCCAAACAGCTCAACCAATCCCGTCAAGTTCTTGACACGGTCAAGCCTTGCCATGGTGAAAATAATGGGCTTGTTCCTATCGTGGAGCACGTACATGTGGTCATCGTTCTCGACTTGGCTAAAGAGTAGCTCCTCTATCACAGGGTGGAATTGCTTCAGCCTCTTCTCTTGCTCCGAAGGCGGGAAGTAAATGGACATGTCAGCTCCAGGGGAGACAATGTTGAACTTTGGATCGAAGACGTCGATTCCTTGAACAGCGCGGTAGAGGCCAGGCATGGTGAAATTGATATGGGTTTCATACTGCCCTGGAGTATCTTTGCTGAAAAAAGCCAGCATATCAGAATCTTGTATGTGATTAATTAGACAAGACAGTTGGTTTACAACATTCAGTGAAAATACAGAGAGATCCTCACCTTCCAGCAATTTCTTGGAAAGTACTGGTAATGACGAAATCAGCATGATTCATGGCCAACAGATCTGCAGAGAATTGGCTCGAGAAGTGGTAATGGTCCTCAAGCTTCTTCCAGTTCAGATCAGAATTGGGATACTTCGTTTTCTCCAATGCATGCGCGATGGTGCACTGCATAGAGAGGATGACAGTCAGCATAACAGGTGTAGTAGTAGTTGCATATGATCCTAATCAGATTTCCATAATAACCTGAGTGACATCCATCTCATGAGCCATTAAAGTCGACACGAGGTTCCCATCACTATAGTTACCAACAATCAAGTCAGGCTTGGTCCCGAATACTTTCAAGATCTCCTGAACAACACTCTGAAACAAATGCATTTAGATTAAATGTCAGCGAGGCAGTCCATGAATACCATTAAGTGTGCGGCAATAGTCGATAGCCAACTTCTTATCAATGCATTACATGAGCATAGGTTTCAAGGTAAGGCCACACGTCGAAGCGGGAGATCCACTTGCGGAGCATCTTGTCGTCGTGCGTGAACGGGTAGCGAACGATGTCTGTGAACTGGGTGTTGTAGACCTTCTCCACGGCATCGCCGCAGGTGGTTCCTGTGGCATCTGGGAGCAACCTGGTCACCTGCAATCAGCAAAGGAGCAACATTTACATGAATGGACCAAAAAAGACAGTATGCATTCTTTCTTTTTTGTGGACAGTTTATGGAGAATTACAATGAGGATTTTGGGAGTGATATCGAGGCCTTGCTGCTTGATTCTAAGGAGCATCTCATCCTCCAATGCTCGGACTTGATCCAAAATGTAGACAACCTACCAGTATGATTCAAATAGATCAAACATGCTTGGAAAGACAAAAATTACACCGGATCTTCTCAGTTACACAGCCATTATACCTGACCACCGGTGTCGGGATAACCAAGAACATTGTCTTGTGCGAAGTATCCGTGAGGAGATAAAATCACGACGTTAAATACCATCGGAATCATTGAAATGAACTTCTCGAATGTAGATGGTTCAGGTGCCTCGAGAAGGTTCAAGAGCAAACTGATGTTCTCGAGTGTGACCTTCGCGGAGTCACCCCATCCCTTCTCCAATCCAAGTTCTTGAAGCCTGCACAATATAGTCATCAGAGAAGGCTCCATATATTTTGACTATATATGTTACCATAAAATGTGAATAAGATGTTACGTCTTATCGAAGACCGCGTAAGGGGTGTCCGGCGCAATTCCTTGCAAGTGCTCGGCTGCCTTTGTGAGAGCAGTTTGGAGCACATCTGGGTTGCTGATTTTGTCATTCAACATTAAACTCTGCAAGATTTACATTTTCATGAATGACAGAGGAAAATATCTCCATTTTCGACAATATTATGAATGTGGATCTTTGTTTACATTTTGTACTAGAAAAACAAAAACTTACGGTTCCTTTGTAGTTAAGATCTTTGAGAAAGTTTACAAGAGAGGACATGTATTGCTTGTCAGTGGACAGCTTTGATGAGAGGTGCTTGTTCACAAACTGCAGACCTTCACCAATGGTTTTCGACTGTGAGAGGCGAGGGAATGCTGCTTTGAAAGGTGCGAAATCCAACTCAAGTGTAAACTTGCTGGATCTGATGGAATGCAAAGATATCTTATGTAAGAATTCCTTCAGAAAAATATGTCTAGTTCAAATTCTCAAGAGTTATCTGAAGAATACTTACGGGCCATCAATGACCTCTTCTTTCATCTGCAGGTACTTGGGGACGCTAAGCTCCTCGACGGCCAAGGTTGTAGAATTGACACATACATAACCCCATATCCCAGGCTGAGGACGGATTGCGAGGGCGACACATGGTGGCAAAACCACTGCTTCCTGCATTGTGGTGAAGGACCATGTAAGTTTTTCAAACTTCACAAAGGAGGTAAATTCGTCTCGACGGTATCCGTGAAAACTTACTCCACGGAAACCTCAGGCGAACTTATAATTTGTTAAGTACCTCAAGGAAGCCATCACTTCAAGTCACGGCTTCTATTGGGGTTTATTTACATGGAAAAAAATGCATGGAAGCCGACTCTTGAAGATGCGGCGAAGCCGCCTCCGTGTAAATAAATCACATGTAAACAAACCCCAATGGAAGCCGTGAGTTGAAGTGACGGCTTCCTTGAAGTACTTAACAAATTATAAGTTCACCTAAGAGTTCCGTGGAATAAGTTTCCAAGGATACCGCCCACGCGAACTTTCCACCTTCACAAAGCCATTCAAAAGTTTCAACAGATAGAAACCAACATTTTCTGTAATATAAATTAAAACTCACCTGTATCCCCCTGATGTCATATTGGAATGCTGCATCTTGAACAGATTCAAACTTGACCAACAACTGTTTGCGTTGGATTATTGCCTTCCCGCCCTCAGCAATGCTGCAGATGGATTAAAACATTCATACCCTGAAGTTTTCCTGAGATCGATTGCTTTCGAGTAAATCGCAAAAGAGGAATTTACGGTTGACGGACCTTGCGAAGATCGGTGCCACCGCACCAGAAGCCGCGGCCAGGGAGCTGGCGAGACTCTCCTTAACACTGGAAGTTGCAGCCATTGGTCTGGATCAGATCTCAGTGAAAGAGCTCCTGGTAGCAATGAAACCATACATGATAAGTACAGAATCATGTAACTGGAAATTGATGTTTATACAAAAAGGAAGAGCATTAGAATTTGAAAGTGAGCTTCAACTCCAAACCCAAGGTCGAAGAGCAGGAAAGCAATTCGATAAAGTGGAGTTCCAAGAAAAGTTCATATCTAGAGGGATTTTGGGTTCATCTGATCTTATTTCACTCTTATTTCCATCTTTATTCCACCTTACCTATCTTTATTTCACCTTATTCTCCTTATTCCTATCCTCCAGCCGAACAAAGAATAGACCTTTATTCTCCTTATTTCCCATCCTTATTCCTGCTTATTCCCGAACCGAACACACCCTTAAGATCGAACGCATGATCAGCTCTGACATTACATTGTGGAGAATACATAATTTCTCGATGAGTAATCTGCTCTCTTCCATGGATGTTGTTCTGTCAGTCAGCAATCGAGCTAACTTTGAACAGCATACACTAAGCAAAAGCCCAAAGCTTTTCATGTCGACAACCATAGATAGCTCTCTAACTAACTCTACATTAAATCGTCGAATAGGAAAGGCCGAAGATTTGGAAGGAATGGAGAAGTGGCAATACCAGATGAAGAGAAAGCACGAGAAGAACTCTCAGGAGAAGAGAATGAACGCAACGGAGATGGATGGAATGAAAGTGGCGATGTGCCCACTTTATATAGAATGCCGCAGAATATAAATACTTGGACGTGGAAGGAGGTCGGAAATCTGTGATTCCGCACACTTTGTTAATAAATTATAGGGTAAATTATAATTTGAGTCCTAATCTATGGGTCCGATCCGAGAATGAGTTCCGATTTTTAAATTGTAACGATTCAAGTCCTAGTGTCATTAATGTAAGAACTTTTTGAGGCTAATGACGAGTATGCCCTTATTTAAACGTTGGAACTCAACCCCCATTCCCTTCCCAACAAGGGCATATTCGTCATGAACATCAAAATTTCCATTTCCTAAATAATCATGGGACCCGAATCGTTACAATTTAAAGATCATGTCCCATTATGGGATCAGACCCATAGATGAGGACCCAAATTGTAATTTACCCTAAATTATACAGGTTCTCTCCTCCAATTTGCCTTTGCTTATGTATCGGTCTGAAACGTTGTTTTTCCTGTTGGGTTTGGTCTGAAAACGAGTATCCATTTTTTTTTCGTATGGGATTTTTACATCACGACCCCTGATATATTGTATAATAACCCACTACTTCTATAACTCGATCTAACACGCATGCCCCTTTCCAATGGTTTTAATATGGGGATTACTGTCGTGTTTAGGGTGGAGCATTGGACCGGGTCAGCTCCGGACCCAACTCGTAAAAGTTCGGACTCGACTCGAACTCGATGTACAAATGGACCGGGCCCGGGTCCTCATTTTTCAAAAATATTATGCTCGGACCAGGCCGGTTTGGGCCCGAACCCGAAGTACAAATGGGCCGGGCCCAGGCCCTCATATTTCAAAATATCATATTAGAACTAAATTAGGGGACACAGATTTATAGTCACAATACATCCAATATCTCCTTCATCCATCAATAGTAATATTATATTGTAACAATACATCCAATATTCATGTGTTATGGATGAAATATATCATAACAATAAATTGAAATCAAAGTGCAACTTCACGGAATCAAAATAAGTGCGAGTTGAACCCGACCCGAGCCCGAGCCCTAATTGATCATTAATCATGTTATGGTGTAATTAGGTAAGAATTTTAGAGGTGATGGTGCCGTGCCTTTATGACCATTAATCATGTCCAATTATACCATGGCCCCTATACTATTTGTATATACGCCACGACCCCGTAATCACGCCCGACCCCTATACTATTTGTATATACTATTTGAATAGAAACATATCAAATTCAATCGGGTATTAAACTGTTATCGATAAAAAGTCACGAGCTAGGTCGTCAACATTCGAATATGAGATTCTGGATGTTATTACTGTATAATGTGTTATTCAATTTGTATTCGGATACGGATCCGGGGATTTCAGGCGTATTCGTATTGGTTTTGAACTGTTGGGCTTAGGGTTTAAAAAATCGGACCGGACCGGCCGGTCGGACTTGTTGGATCGGGAACTGGCCCCGACCCGATCGGTTCGGCCGGTTTTAGGTAATTAATTTTTTTAAAAAAGAAAATAAAAAACTGGGTCAGACCGGTGGTCGGACCGGGTTGACCCGGGCAGTTGGACCGTGTTGACCCGGATTGACCCGGATTTGATGGTTTAGTATATTTTTAAAAAATAAAGGTTTAAATAATGAAATAATATGGTTTTTATCACTTGTACCCTTCTTAAATTCTACACTTTCAGTTACATCCCTCTCTTTTTTGGAATATAACTTGTGCCACTACTTTCTTGGGGTAATTTTATAAAAGCAACTATAAATAAATTATTACAATGTTATATTCATATATAATGCTAGAAAATGTGACTACCTTTTGTAGAGTTTTATTCGAAATAGACAATCATATTTTTATGTTGAAAGATTTGACATTTTAAATGATTATTTCATTGATATATAAATACATATTTACATATATCTATCCGGTTTTATCGGTTCAAAAAACCGGTTTGACCGGTCAGACTAGTAAATTAAGCCCGATCCGATTTTTTCCGAGTCGATATGAATGATGACGTTATACTTACATCATCATCGGTCCGACCGGTTTGAACCGACGGTCCGACCCGGTTGGACCAAGCCGAAGACTAACCGGTTCAATGTCCGATCCGGTTTTTAAAACCTTGGTTGGGCCTTCGAGGATAGTGAGATTAGGCATGTTTCCTCGTGAACATTAATCCATGTTTAATTATCATTTAAAATGAGAAAGTTCGTGGAAACTCGAACACGTAAATTGTATTATCTTTATTTAATTCACGAGCCAACTCCCAATCGAAGATCTCACATCGGCGTGTCAACAACTATGGGCTTTCCTTTAAATCTTTGTATTATATACACACACACATCAGCTTAGGAAAATAAGGAATTTTAAATCGTTTCACATCGCACGCATGAAGAGCAGCAGCAATTAATTATTTAATGATTTTTTGTGTTGCCTAAAATGACTCGTTCCAACTTCTCAGAGTATATTTAATTATAAGATGCAGTTCGTGGTAACAAAGCATGCATGTTAATCTAAAATCCATACTTCGTCTAGCATTTCTTTCTCGATGATGCAGTTCGTTAAATTAATTCAATTAGGATTCATGTACTGTATTCGTGGATACTTGAAGATAATACAACGGAGATTATATAGAATATGTGTAATAACTTGATATCTAGATTAATATCTGATATTAGGATTCATACCGCTTTGAGTTATCCGGTTCATTCGGATCATCTGACGCTATGTTTCAAAGACGATGACCTAAATGGTAGGAATCAATGTAAAGATCATTGCCATTATTTTTCACAAATTAGCATGTGAACACCATTTATAATATTCGTAAAATATCTCGTAATCCCGCATGCAGCATTTGTATTGTTAAATATAGTTCGAGCACAACCGATGAACATCTTTAAATTACAAGTCTCCCACTTTTACGTCAGAAATCATTCTGTTAAGCATGTAAGAATACTAATATAATTCACAAACTAACACCTATAAAATGTAAGTCGTAGGAATTTAACTTGACTTTCTTGTTAAAGTGACTGATTGAACTAAACCCTTTGTAAAAATCAAATGCATAATCAACCATCACAGAAACACATGAAGAAAATATATGATATGATGGAGATAGATCACACATATCTCACTACAAGAAAAACAAGTTGTGGCTATGGAACTATGCCTATGGATGTAGAGCTTGTGGCCACGGAATTGGGTTATGGCCACAACACGTCGTGGTCAGCCGTAGCTACAAGTCTCGTCGCGAGAGTTCTCTAACCACGAATATATCGTGGACACTACAAGTGACCACGGAACTTGTTGTGGCCACAGCTCTTATATGAAGGCTTTGGCCACGGATTGTAACTACGAGAAACTAGTGGCCACTGAATTGTCGTGACCACAAATTTCCGTAGTCACATTCCGTGGCCACAACTCATTTTTCTTGTAGGATCTCTTGTGATCAAAGAATATGCCATCATCCTTTAAAAAAACAAACTGCACTCCCTTCTCTTTCCTGTTGCAAGCTTGTGCAATGAAGATGCCGACAATCTCCTCCTCTCTTCTTATAATTGTCATAAAAATCGGAGCTCCGTCTCATATAACGACCTTTCTCCATGCTTGTAAACTATCTTCGGCATCCTCATTCCTCATAGTACCATACGTGCTTCGTTACTTGCTCTGAGAATTCTCCCTTCAATGGTGACTTGATGCACTCGTGAGTCGATTGTTCATGGTGAAATCATATTTTTACAATGGTCATTGTTTTGACACCTCTCTGAGTTTGTATTGCCTCGTCAAATATGCACGTAACATTGATCTGGCACCATTGACATAGTGAACCTCTCTACCTGCCATCTTTGCTATGCTTTCATTTTAAGCCCAATATGTATTAAACTACTCTCCAGATGAGCACATATGATCCAAACATGTTGAATCTAGAAGTCATCTTGAATCCGCCTTCACCTTTTTCGAGCAAACTAGTAAGTCTTCCCCACTGGCTACAATGAATCCTCTTGATCTGAGTCTGAATCACAAAATTTTTCTTTCCTTTCTCCTTCTTACATTTTGGATAAGCGACAATCTTCTAACCTTCCTTATCACAATAGAAGCATCTGATTAGACCATGTAACTTGGATCAATATTTAAACACCATCTCTCTTAATCAAAAACATATGTCGTCTGTCTCCGACATATGACCTTCATCATTTGATGTCTCAGTTTCTCATTCATAAGTAATGGTGTAACTTTCTCGTCCAATGTGACAGACTACTTCCCATAAAGAAGCTCGTCACAACGTGACCATAGGAAGATGGAAGAGAACTAAATAAGAACTCTACCTTATCTTCATTCTTGAAGAGAGATCCTCCCTTCTCGCTCTTCTTCTCAAGTTTGAGCATACTCGTCAAAATATTGTCGAATTCATCCAAGTGCGTACGTAGCTTTGTCTTGTCAATCATCTTTAGACTGTGGAGATTCTTCTTCAACAATACGTATTTATTAGAGATTTGGACTTGTTTTGCCCCTTGAGCTTCATTTAGACAAACAAGGGATAATCCAGGATGATCAAGGGCAGAGCTAGCATATTCGATGTACATGGGAGGCATGGTCTTTCCTTGATTATATATTTCATTTGTGCAATGCCTAAAGTTTTTAATATAGTCCCTCCTTAAATATATTAAATTAAATATAGTGTTGTACAAAAATTGTAAATTCAAATAATGGTTAAGTGATAAAGTAGTATGTTTATTATTTTGGAGACTATGGTTTGAATCTTACTTCCCCCTATTTTAGTTTCTTTTATACATTTTATCCAATCACTTTCAAAGCATTAAAATTATAAGTATAATTTGATATAAATATGTCATTGAGCTCATTTATCTCTCTCATTATTTCTAGCACTCATTGTAAATGAAATAAATTTTGTTATCTCCTTTTAGCCATGACCTTTTTTTCACTTGATGATTAAACCTTTTAGGAAGGATTTAGAATGACTTAAATTATTAGATTTATCCAAAATTAAAAAATATCATAAAAAAGAATAATCTATTTGAAATTTTAACTTTAATAATAAATTTAAATTATAAGTTTATCAAAATTGAAAAAGTTTATTTTAAAATATTAACTCTGTTTAAAAAATATCATTTGAAAATACAATAATCTTTTCATTTTTGAGCCTACATGATAGATCTATACTTGGCACCTAGATAAAAGTCATAGTTCCACCCTTGAGGCTAATGACATAATGAAGAGTATTATCTGCCAAGTGTAGTGATATTTTTATTGTTAGCGAGATACCTCATCTCCATTCTTTCTTCCTCATTCATCTTCTCTAGTTTCATCTCTATTGCTTGGAGAGCTTTCACAAGTGTGATGAATCACCTCTACGAGAGTGTCGCGGTGAGTCGCTACTTGACTCGACCCTCCTAACTGTTCTATGATCCATATATTAAGCAATAGTAACATTTACATATTTTCAAAATAATGAGTAGGAAAAGTAACTGAATAAATATTTCATCAATAAATATTTCAACAATATTTTACATTAATGTTCCCAACAATTCTACAAAATAGTAAGTATAAACAAATTCCAAAGTCCAAACCATATTATTCATGTTGGAATTTGAAGTGTGGAAGCTATTAAAAATTGTAAAACAACTAGTCACAACCTACTAGTGAAGACCTACACTGAAGTCTGATACAACCTGTTGAAACTCTAGTCAACAACTATTGCGCAAAACATGAGTGAGCAGAAAGCTCAATACAATTAAGCCATACTAACAACAAAAGAGTAAAGAAAGAGATGTGAATATTCCATTATTCTTCATTTTTTAATTCTATCCACCATTTTCAAGCTATATGTAGTGGATATTGTTCTATAATGCTTGCAGATCATTACTTATACTATCTAAGTATTGTAGGGTTATTTATATGGTGAGCTCACCATTTTGATTTTAACACTATATAGTAGGTGTTCTTCCATATACATACATAGAGAAACCACGTTTCATACAAACGATCTCAACTCCAACTTCAACCCAACTTCAAAGTATATGGATCTCAACTTCACGGATTAAGCTTGATCTCCAGCTTAATCACCATAAGGAGAGTACACAAGAACATGTACATCGCAACTAAATGAGGCTACACTTAATACACCCTTATGACTAAGCACAAATATTCACTAAGTGTGCCGCTACCGCTACCACTATAATCAATGAACCATCGACATCGTAATCATATAGAATTGAACAACTAATTACATGTTTCCCTAAACAAGTAACGGAAAATCACACGAGCCATCGGGATAGGAAACAAACACTCATCTAGGATTCACCAGGACTACAAGAGCCGTGCCCCACGCCCATGTATGAGAGCATCACTAATCATAATGCAAACAAAATGCATTTACATCACAAGGGGTTCAATATCATTTTCGTCGTAATCTACATGTGCCATCCTAGGTCTCATATCTATTTCTCATTGTGTCAGGGATTTATTCCCCGAGGGAAAACTTAAATATATTCAGGTAACATCATTTAGATCAACCTCTAACCATCGTTAGTTTTACATATTAGGGTCAACTTCCCAATAGTCATCACCCTCACCTTTCTCTCCAATGTTATGATCAAGTAACCCGCTAGTAGTTCTAAGGCTCACCATATTATCATATAATGTCACCACTAACCCATCAGGCTTCCTTTACTAATATGAGAAATAACGATGATCATTGATGCATCAATTTCTTTTTGTCCCTTATCAGATTTCTTGTAGATTGTTTCATGATTCTAGTCCTTATCCATACATGCATAGCGGACACAAAGATTCATTAAGGACTTCATGGTTAATACTTAAATAAAAGACAAACCTCATATACCGCATATCGTCAAGGAAAAAAAATCATCATCAACAACAACAAAGCCTTTTCCCACATTAAGCATGGTCAGTTGCATGGATTCTTTGCATGCATTCATATCTATCTTGGGTCATTCTCAGGCTTAGATCCAAAAAACTAAGATCCTTTAGTATAGTCTCATTCCAACACTTCTTGGGTTTTTCGTGCCCTCTTTTAGCTAGGTCAACATTCCAAAACTCACATCTCCTCACCAGTGCATCAGCTGACCTCCTTTGCAAATGGTCAAATCACCTTAAGTGATTTTCTCGCATCTTATCCCCGATTGGAGCTACGCTAACTTTCCTTTTGATGGCAACATTCCGAATACGATCTTTACGTGTTTGTGTGTGTGTGTGTGTCCACACATCCACCTTAGCATTTTCATTTCTGCTACTACCATTCTCTGCACATTTTTATGGTTCACATGCCAACATTCAGATCCATAGAGCATAGCATGTCTCACAGCTGCTCTGTAAAACTTTCCTTTGATTTTTAAAATAATTTTTTTATCACAGAGAACAATAGAAGCTCCTCTCCATTTTAGCCAACCTGCATTTGTTCCATTTCTAACATCTCTATCAATTTCTCCATCATGTTGCAAAATAGATCCCAAGTATCTAAAATAATCTCTTTTCTGAATGTTATCATCACCTATCTTAGTCTCAATTCATTCACCATTGCTTCCATCAAAAGTACACTCCATATATTCAGTCTTAGTCTTACTTATACGAAATCCTATAGTCTCCAATGCATGTCTCCAGAACTCAAGCTTCTCATTTACTCCATCTCTAGTATCATCAATCAACACAATATCATCATCGAATAATATACACCAATGTATCTCATCATGAATGTGACTTGTCAACTCGTCCATAATGAAAGTAAAAAGGAATGGACTCAAAGTTGAACCTTGATGTAGACCAATGTTAATGTCAAAATAGCCAGTCTTCCCATAGTGTGTCCTTACACAAGATGAAGCTCTATCATACGTATCTTTTATAAGGTTAATGTGTAGGGCATGTACTTGTCTCTCCTCCAAAACTCTCCACAATATCTCTCGTGGGACAGAATCACAAGCCTTCTCTAAATCAATAAAAATCATGTGGAGGTTCTTCCTTTTAGCTCCGTAAATCTCCATTGTTCTCGTTAACAAGAGGATGGCTTCAATAGTTGAGGAACCTAGCATGAATCCGAATTGATTTTATTTTACTTTGGAAACTTGCATCAACCTTTTTTCGATCACACGTTCCCAAATTTTCATAGTGTGACTCATCAGCTTGATACATCTGTAATTTGAACAAATTTTGAATATCTCTTTTTTTCTTATAAAGAGGTACCACGATGCTTCTCCTCCATTCTTCAGGCATTTTTTTGCTTCGCCAAATAACATTGAATAAATTTGTAAGCTAAGACAAACCACACTCACCTAAAACTCTCCAAACTTCTATAGGATTTTCATCATGTCCTACACCTTTCCTATGTCTCATAACCTTCAAAGCGTCCTCTATTTCCATCCTTTGTATTCATCTATAGCTTGCACAATTCAAGTAACTTTCACTACTAGCTAGATTTCTCAAAGTGGTCTCTGTATTTCCTTCCCCAATGAAAAGCTTACGGAAGTATTGCTTCCATCTAGCCTCTATATCCTTATGAGTAACAAGCACATGACATTTCTCATCCTTAATGCATAACACTTGAGAAAAGTCTTTGGTCTTTCTTTCTCTTACTTTAGCCAACATGAATATATCCTTTTGGCCCTCCTTAGAGTCGAGATTCTTGTACAAAACTTCATAAGCTTTTGACTTAGCTTTGCTTACCACCTTCTTTGCTTCCTTCTTCGTTATTTTGTAGTTTATGATAGTTTCATTTGTTCTATCCTTAGACATAGCTTTAAAGCAAGCTCTTTTCATTTTTAGCTTCTCTTGCACCCCTCCACTCCACCGCCAAGCTTCCTTTCGGCCTGGAGCTCCATCCTTTGACTCGCCTAGCATCTCTTTGGCTACCCTTCGTAGACAAGATGTTACTGCATCCCACGTCTCATTAGCACTTCCATTATAATTTCAAGATAAGTCTTTTAAAACCTTCTCCCTGAAGCTCAATTGCTTCAATTGAAGATTCAACCATCTAGTTTTAGTGACCTTGGAAACCCTCCTTTTCTTTACTAGCCCTTTTATTTGCACATCCATGACTAACAAGCGATGTTGGATAGTCAGACTCTCTCCTGGGAGTACTTTGTAGTCTTTGCAACACAATCGATCTCTTCTTCTCAACGCAAAGTAAACTATCTATGTTCTAGTCGAGCTACTCTTATAAGTAATCAGATGTTCCTCCCTCTTCTTGTAGAGAATGTTTGCAATGAAAAGATCATAAATCATTAAAAAATCTAGAAAGATTGTCCCCTCTTTATTTCTATTCCTGAAGCCATGTCCTCCATGAACACTAGCATGCCCTGGAGCATCCTTTCCCACATGTCCATTAAGATCTCCATCTAGGTAAATCATCTCTCTTTGTACGATTCCTTGCATAATCTTATCCAAATCCTCCCAAAAAGTTTGTTTAACCCTATCATCTAAACCAATTTGCGGTGTTTAACACGAGATGGTATTCGGAATTTCTTCTTCGAGCACCACTTTTAGCAATATAATCCGATCCCCACATCTGTGCATCTCAACCACATAATCCTTTAAATCCTTATAAACAACCACTCCAACACCATTTCTGCCCTTATATTTACCTGAATACAAAAGTTTAAAGCATGTCTTCTCGATCTCTCTTGCTTTCTCTCCAACCCATTTTGTCTCTTGTAGACATAAAATCTGAACCTTCTTTCTTTCCAACATATCAACTATCGACATCGATTTTCCAGTCAAAGTGCCAATATTCCAACTACATATCCGCAACTTCCTTTGCAACCTCTTTTGGACTAACTTCTTTACTCTTATGCATCCATCATGCGAGAATCCTTGCAAATTTTAGACAACATCCGGACGACGATGCAGTGGAACTAGCTTATTTACCTGCATGCGTTCCTCATGTGAGAACCCTAGAAAATTTGAACTACATCCGGGCAACGATGTAGCGGCCCTTGCCAACTTCTCATTGCATTCGGGCGATGCAATGCGTCACAAGTAGGGAACACCCCAACGAAATCTAGTGTTTGCTTAAATCCATGTTTAAAAGATCCGAACGGTTTCGAGACAAATCTCTAAATAATGTTCTTAAAATAATATTTTTTAAGAATTTATCCGAATGGTTTCGAGACAAATTGCTAAATAGTGTTCTAAAAAGAACACAATTTAGGAATTTATCTCTCATGTGCTGGCTGCTAACTACCTAACGTGCAATCCTCCTCAATTTATCCAAGCTTGGTACCGGCCATGGCTGAGTTAAGTACGAAAAATAAGACCCATGGGATAACATCTAGATATCGTCCCAAACTAAGAATGTCAATTAAAGTATAACAAACTAGTTATATTGAAGTTCATGTTGCATGCAGATTTAGAGTATATTGTGTCCGTCAAGAGAACATTGGCTTCCTTGATAGTGCATTGTCCACGATGACACCCCAACCATCTCAGATAGGGGTATTGTTCAACACTATGGGCTCGTTTGCTTACAAGGTTACCCCGAGATAACCTGATTTATCGCCTTGCACCCATAGGTTGTAATTCCATCATAACCCAAACGACTACTATTCACATGAGGTTATTCCAATCCCCAATCCAGCCCAGATACCAAACAAGGTGTTCCACCACCCACAGATTCCAAGCAATCACATCTTCCTATTATCAATGGAGAAGCTCTTGACCCTTGAGGGATTGACACCCTAGCTAAGAAGAAATATTAACATGATATTAAAGATTGTCAACATACACCTTCACTAGATCCCCGACAAAAAACGCCCTCTTGACTCCAAGATGGGAAAGAAGAGAAAGGACGGCATACAAACTTCCACCATTCAGTATCCCAACGCATGGCGCTTATTGAAAGAGCAACACAGTGCATAACATTAAGAACATGATCTTTTACCTTTATCTAGGAACCAACCAAAGATATCGCATGCTCGAGCATCACACATCTCTACCTTACATCACCCTAGAATCAAAAGGAAGAGATGTGATGCTTGTGAAACTTACTGTAACTGAAATCCGATCCTAGAGAATCAAAACCAAAATGTAGTAATGGGCATTCATCTACTATCTGAAAGATACTCAAGAATGTGGATTATTCTATGCAACTACCAACTGTTTAGGTTTAAACTAAAACCTTATAGTGGTGGTGGGGTAGAAATTCTGCTAATGGAACGTGTCATTTCTTAGAAAAATCATTATTTTCTTTATTTTCAAGAAACAAAATTGTATAACATTGTCTAACTATGCATAACACACATATACATTTACTTATTTGTTTATTTAAGATGTTTGCAAGTTATTTGAATGACAAGTGTTTAAAATTTGGAACACAGTTGTAAAAGTCGATCGACTACTCGATTAGTCGGTCCGACCAGTCGAGCCGGTGGGGTGGTCGACTAACTATTGACTATTCGATCAATAGTCGATCAATTGACTAGTTGGCCAATGTTTACACGAACTTTCTTTTAATTATTTTTTTTGTGTTTTTTTAAAGCAAACTTACTTACTGTAAGGTGCTTAATATTTGATATGTATTCAATCATTTCTTTTATTTCATTATAATAGTATAGATAATGTAAAAATGTGTGTGTGTGTGTGTATATATATATGAATATAGAGGGTTGAGCTTGTGAGAGCCCCAGATTGTGAGAACATGCGAGCATCGCATCTGAACCATTAGATTTTGCTCATATTTCTCCTCCTTCAATCAATTAGTGTGTGATGAGCAGAATTTAATGATTCAGACTCACTACTCTCATGCTCTCACAATCTGTAGCTCTCACTAGATCAGCCCTCTCTCTCTCTCTCTATATATATATATATATATATATATATGGTTTATATATTTAAAATGGTTATAGTAGAAAACTGACTAAAATCTGACTAAAGTCGATTAGTCGTCCAACTGCCGATCAATCCTTGATCAGTGACTCGGTTGACTGAATACCAACTACCTGCAACTTGATTTGGAATATAATCAAGTCAATACATCGTGTGACCATTACTGGTGTCAAGCATTTCTATGAAGCCAATTCCGCATTCGAGAGCTGAGCACAATGTTGTCAGATACTATATATTAAGAGATAACGGGTTAAATAAAGACCGCTAACCACATTCTTTTAAATTTTGGGTAGAACATTGAAATTGGGTGCATATATGCGGATCTTGTTAAGGGGAAAGGATGGGTAATAGAGAAAGCTCCATTTAAATAATGGTGCGTGGGTGCCACTGTGTAATAGAGGTGGGCGCCAATGTCTGCTCACGACACCTTCCCCCCTCCCCTCCTAAGCGTAGGAAGAACGTATAAAAAGGGGGAGGGCACCTCCACCTCCTTTGCCCATCCTTTTCTTCCCCTCCTCGCTCTGCTCTTCTCAGGTGTCAATAACCTCCCTGCATTATGTTCTGTTCTTCCAGTTTTGTATTGGTTGGAGCAGCAAATTTACGTGAACGAATGACTAACCCGTGTTCTTTGTATACTTCTGAGGTAACTTAAAGATATCTGATTGGAACGGCCAATGGCTGCGTCGAACAGTGTTCAGGAGAGCCTCGCCACCTCCTTGGCCGCTGCTGCCAGCGCTTTGACGCCAATTTTCGCCAGGTTCATTCCTCTTTTTGCTGTCGGTTCATGAAAAAAAAACAGGAGATGCAGTACTGTGCTTATTTTTGAGTTACCCACCTGGTTCTTTCTGAGGCGCAGCATCGTCGATGGCGGGAAGGCGATAATCCCACGCCAGCAGTTGTTGGCCAAGTTTGAATCTGTACAAGATGAAGCATTCCAGCAGGTCATCAATTCTGCACAGGTGAACAAGCTTTTACCTGCCTCCTGGATTTTCTGTTTCCACTGGCCAAAATTGAGAAATTGACACAGCCTTTGTGTTGAACACAGGATGCCGTGGTCTTGCCCCCATGTGTTGCTCTAGCGATCCGTCCTCAGCCTGGGATCTGGGGGTATGTATGCGTGTGTGCTGCAACATTGGCCGTGAGGGAGCTCAGCATTCCCGAGTACTTGAAAATGAAGGAGGTCATCGATGGACCGTAAGTACTTCCACCCAACAATGATCCCATCGAGTATAACAAAGATTTAATTTAGATTTGCATACCACTGAGACGTGCATCGAAAATTTAAAACTGGTCAATTTCCTACAGATCCACCAAGTACACCCTTGAGTTAGATTTTGCACCTTTCAAAGCCGCATTCCCGCGCCTTTCGCAACCGAAATCGATTGGAGAAGGTCTGCAGTTTGTCAACAAGCACCTTTCCTCAAAGCTGTCCACGGACAAGCAGTACGTGGCCTTGCTTGTCAATTTTCTGAAAGAGCACAACTACAAGGGCACAGTAAGTCCTCTTCATTCTGATCTGGCAGGATTTATATTCCTAACTATCCTTATCGATAATCTAATCGATTATCAAAATCGCATCCGTGCGTTTGCATGGATATTTTGCAGAGTCTAATGTTGAACGACAAGATAGCGAATCCTGACGTTCTTCAAACTGCTCTCACTAACGCAGCTGAGTATCTTCGAGAATTCGCACCCAGCACTGCATACGCAGAACTTGAAAATAAGTAAAACTCTGATATATAGGATGAGTAAACTTTAGCTATTTTTCACGTAGAAGATGCAATTTTGGTAGCATCTCATCATAATCATGTCCAGACTTCAAGAGCTCGGATTGGAGAAGGGATGGGGTGCTACCGCCAATGTCGCACTCGAGAACATCAATCTACTTCTGAACCTTCTCGAGGCACCTGAACCAACCAAATTCGAGAAGTTCATCTCGATTATCCCTACGGTGTTCAATGTGGTCATTCTTTCTCCACATGGATACTTTGCACAAGACAACGTTCTTGGGTACCCAGACACCGGCGGTCAGGTATAAGACTATAAACCGCAAAAAATATGCTTGACTCGGTTGATTCACATCGCATGTTTTTTATTCATCTGAATTGCATCGGAAGGTTGTCTACATTTTGGATCAAGTCCGTGCATTGGAGGATGAGATGCTCCTCAGAATCAAACAACAAGGTCTCGACATCACCCCCAAGATTCTCATTGTAAGTCTCCAAAATTCATTCATGCAGGGAAAGACTTCCGTGAAGGCATTGTCGATTACCGTAAATGACAAGATTTTTTGTGGTTGACGCAGGTGACTAGGCTTCTTCCTGATGCAGTGGGAACCACCTGTGGCAACCAAGTGGAGAAGGTTTATGAAACCAAATTCACTGACATTGTTCGCTATCCATTCACACACGACGGCAAAATGCTTCGCAAATGGATCTCTCGATTTGACGTGTGGCCTTATCTTGAAACCTATGCAAGGGTGCTTCCCTACTTTGAACCTGAAATACTAATAAGTTTTCAGAAATATAACGTCTAAGATTGGACATCTGATATGGCTTTTCTCGCTGTCAGGATGTTGCAAAGGAGATCACTAAAGTATTCGGGACCAAACCTGACTTGATCGTTGGAAACTACAGCGACGGCAATCTCGTATCAACTTTGCTGGCACATGAACTTGATGTTACTCAGGTTGGTACTGGAGTCTAGCTAGATAAATATGGTATAGTTACTGGTATGACACAATATGGGAATATGCCCTAACTACTTATTTCGGTCCAGTGCACAATTGCTCATGCATTGGAGAAGACCAAATATCCCAATTCAGATCTGAACTGGAAGAAGCTCGAGGACCACTATCATTTCTCTAGCCAATTCTCCGCGGATTTGTTGGCGATGAATCATGCCGATTTCATCATCACCAGTACATACCAAGAAATTGCCGGAAGGTAAGAATATTTCCCTTGACCCCTCTCTCGAGCATTGTCCTCGACATTAGGCATGTAGATAATTACAATACAATCTTCCTATTTCAGCAAGGACACCCCAGGGCAGTATGAAGCCCACATTAATTTCACCATGCCTGGCCTCTACCGTGCTGTTCAAGGAATCGACGTCTTCGATCCAAAGTTCAACATTGTCTCCCCTGGAGCTGACATGTCCATTTACTTCCCGCCTTCGGAGCAAGAGAAGAGGCTGAAGCAATTCCACCCCGTGATAGAGGAGCTACTCTTTAGCCAAGTCGAGAACGACGACCACAAGTACGTGCTCCACGACAGGAACAAGCCCATTATTTTCACCATGGCAAGGCTTGACCGTGTCAAGAACTTGACGGGACTGGTTGAGCTGTTTGGCAAGAATGATCGCCTCAGGGAGCTGGTTAATCTCGTGGTGGTTTGTGGGGACCACGGGAAGCCATCCAAGGACAAGGAGGAGCAAGCAGAGTTCAAGAAGATGCATGATCTCATTGCAGAATACAAATTGAATGGACAGGTCAGGTGGATATCTCAACAGATGGATCGCATCCGCAACGGGGAACTCTACCGTGTCATTGCAGATACCAAGGGAGCCTTCGTGCAGCCTGCGGTATACGAAGCCTTCGGGCTCACAGTTGTCGAAGCCATGACCACTGGACTCCCCACATTTGCGACTATTCACGGAGGTCCTGGTGAAATCATCGTGAATGGTGTCTCCGGTTACCACATTGACCCATACCACCCTGAGGAAGTCTCTCAGCTACTGGTGGACTTCTTCGAGAAGAGCAAGGAGGATCCCTCGCACTGGGACAAAATCTCTCAAGGTGGATTGAAGAGAATCCAAGAGAAGTATGATTCCATTCTTACACGTTTGCAATCTACAAAACTTGCTAGTGATCTTTTGGAGATAGTCTGAACTTGCTCTTGACTTGAAATTCCTAATGTGGATCATGTAGGTACACATGGAAGCTCTACTCTGAGAAGTTGATGACATTAACAGGTGTGTATGGATTTTGGAAGTATGCAACCAAGCATGAAAGGCTTCCTTACAGCCGCTACCTAGAGATGTTCTATGCTCTCAAATACTCTGCCAGAGTATGTATTTCCTTGTGGAATAATTAGTCTTGCAAATAGAAATTAATATTTTCATGCACATAAACCTTTGAACTTTTGTTACAGGCTGAAGCTTGCCCTCTGGCAATTGATGCATAGATTACCACCAATAGCATCAAAAAGTGTGCAAGCATATCTATTTGTCCATACTGGTAATTGGAGCATCCACGGAAAATCAAGAAATTGGGCATTTTATTTGTTATTTTATTTGTTTTTGGGAGTTTGTACAACAAGGCATGCATTTTTTCTTTTATGTTTCAAATTTCCCTCTGCAACTCTTGGGGCAGAAGGGACAGTCAAAATTTTGACAATTTCCCCCTTTTGATTTTCTTCCCATTTTTCATGTTGTAAGCACAATGCTACAACCATGAGAAAAACTCAATGTCTTTTTTTGTATCAATACAAGAGCTGGTAATATTGTGCCTTGGCATATTGAGAAAAATAAAAATCTCAGTTAGCCAAAACTTGATTACTTTAGAAGTCAAAAGTATGAATACCAGCGTTCAGTATCCATTCCAGATCACAATATAATCAATAAATATTACAGGAGCTCATGCCAAGTTGGAGACCATGCACAAGTTCTCTAAACCCATGGAAATACCTGCACAAGTTCTCTAAAGCACAGGAGGATAACTGCCCCTCCTATCAAGATACTTGTCACCATGATGCAAACCATCTCAAAGAAGATTCCAATAACATGTCGAAACCGTACTCTCATAAAGTGACAACCAAGAAAAAACTAATTGACATCTCAAAGTCGAACTAGATGCAAATTAATGCACTGCCATTACCGTCCCCTTCAGAAAACCTCCATGGACCATGGCTATCTTTATCCCCTAAAAGACTACATAAAAATTCAGCATTCTACGTAATCCTTCCAATATAAAGTACTTCGCTCAAATCCAACTTCACATACTTGTAAAATTGGGTATAAATTGTCTTTTTCTGCAAGAAATATAAACGAATTAGCTAGAATTACACATATATCGGTCTATCATGAAGGGGTAGATGGGATAGTTCAGATTTTGGAAATGGTCTTCATATAATCGTAAAAGCGCAAACTAACTCTCTGTGACTTAATGGACCTTGCATCCAATTTTGGATCTACTTCAGTGACCCAATGCTGTCAAGCACTGAACCTCAACTAACTATATAATATAGCCCCGTTTCAGCCAATGACGACTAAATGTTTTGTTACAACTGGAGCCTTTCTAGGAAATTGTAAAACTTATTGACCTTAATCTAATATGAACAATATATATATATATATATATATATATATATATATATATATATATATATATATATATATATATATATATAAACACCCCTCACTCCTCATGTAGAAAAGGATTTTGGGAAAAGTAGAGAAAGAAGAGCCATTAAGTTTAGTGGGTTTCAAGCGGATAGGAAAGATGGCGAGAAAGTCCGTCATTTTATTTCATTACCTACTCTCCCTTCCAAAAGGCCATAAATGGTCTAGTGGTAGTGCACTACCCAAAAGACCAGGGTTCAAATCCCCCCTTCTGTAGGGGTTGCGTTAGGTAGTCGACAACCGACGTAAAAAATAGTCGAATCTTTTAGCATGGATTTGAGTAAGAATCTATATAGCCGACCCTACTTATAGTGAGAGAAGGCTTTTCCTTTTTTTTAACCTGCTCTCCTTTCCAAGACCCTCCTAGAGATGAGCACGATTACAAAAAGAAATAAAATAAACCCTTATTGCCCCTAATTTAAATAACCAAATTACCCGCCCTATATTTAAAGATCTCAATCGATCTTGATTGAGGTTTTAAAGAATGCGAGGCAGATCAATGCGGTTTCCTATATGAGATGAAAGGAGAAAGCCTCAAATAGGTAGAGGCGTAACCCTTAGTTCCTATAAAAAGAAATTAAATAAATAATTCTATATGTTTAATATGATATATATTATAAACAAAATGCACTCACAACTTCTTAATTCATTGCGGGGTTCTAACAATTTTTGTTTCCCCAATCATTCTTAAATCAAAACAGGGCCTTGGATCAAAAGTTAGGAATTCATCATAAAATCATCTATTTTTAATACCATATTAATGACTCAGATTGCATGTAGTATAATTAAAAGTTCTCAGTTTATTTGAGAGGATTAAGTATATCACGTAATAAAGTAATAATTTAATGATGTTCTATTTAGATTACTAGAATTTGCAAAAAGTTTATAGCTATATGAAATTACTAACAAAAAAATCTTTACGTATCTAGTGCTTAAAAAATAAAATATACCAATCAATAGCGACTATGACCTAACTAATATATAAGAACAAACAGACCTAACTAATATATAAGAACAAACAAGGGTCTGTTTCCATTACAAGCAATTGCTAGACTCATGGCTTTTGTAATTTTCTTCTGTTTATTTTTAATAATTAATATAGTGGGATGGTTGGAATATTGGTATTTTAATTAGAAAATTGATGGAGATAGTGGATACGATGAAAAGAATGAAGATTCATATACTATGTCTTCAAGAGATTAAATGGGTTGGAGAGAAAGCAAGAGAGATCAAGAAGATAAACTTTAAACTTTGGCATTCAAGTAAAGATAATGGCAGAAAGGGTGTTGGAATGGTTGTTCAAAAAGATTTGCAGGATTGTGTAGTTGAGGTGCAAAGATTCAGGATCAGATTATTTTGCTAAAATTGGTGCTTGAAGAAGAAATTCTGAATATCATCTCATTTTATGCATCGCAAATTGGTTTAGATGAAAGGACTAAACAAGCTTTTTGGGAGGATTTGGAAGATTTTACAAGGAATCCCACAAAGAAAGATGATTTGCATGAGATCTTAATGGACATGTGGGAAAAGATGCTTCAGACTATGCTAGTGTTCATGGAGGACATAGTTTTGGGGAAAGAAATGAAGAGGGAAAAATCATTCTAGATTTTATAACACATATGATCTTTTCATAGCAAACACTCTCTTCAAGAAGAGGGAGGAGCATTTAATTACTCATAAGAGTGGCCCAACTAGAACACAAATAGATTACTTTGCGTTGATGAGAAGAGATCAGTTGTGTTGTAAAGACTGCAAAGTAACCCATGAGAGAGGTTGACAACCCAACATGTAAAGAAAAGGAGGGTCCCTAAGATCATTAGAACAAGATGGTGGAATCTTCCACTGAAGCAATTAAGCTTCAAGGAGAAGGTTTTAGAAGACTTATCTTGGAATTGTAGCGGAAGTGCAAATGAGATGTGGGAGGCAGTAGAATCTTGCATCCGAAAGGTAGCCAAAGAGATGCTAGGCGAGCCAAAGGGATGAGCTTCAGGTCAAAAGAAGGCTTTGTGGTGGAGTGAAGGGATGCAAGAGAAGCAAAAAATTAAAAGAGCTTGCTTTAAAGCTATGTCTAAGGATAGAATAGATGAAATTATCACAAAGTACAAAATAACGAAGTAGGAATCAAAGAAGGCTGTAAGCGAAGCTAAGTCAAAAGCTTGTAAAGTTTTGTATACAAATCTCGACTTTGAGGAGGGCCAGAAGGATATATTCAGGTTGGTCAAAGCAAGAGAAAGAAAGACCAAAGACCTTTCTCAAGTGAGATGCATTAAGGATGAGGAAGGTCACGTACTTGTTACTCAGAAGGATATAAAGACTAGACGGGAGCAGTACTTCCATAAATTTTTCATTGGGGAAGGAAATAGAGAGATCACTTTGGGTAATCTAGCTAGTAGTGAAAGTTACTTGAATCGTGTAAGCTATAAACGAATACAAAGAAAGGAAGTAGAGTAGGCTTTGAAGGTTATGAGGACTAAGAAAGATATAGGACCAGATTTCATCCCTGTAGAAGTATGGAGAGTTTTATATGAGCATGGTTTAACTTAGCTTACGAATCTATTCAATGTTATTTGGCGAAGCAAGAAAATGCACGAAGATTGGAGGAGTATCGTGGTGCTTCTTTATAAGAACAAAGGTATATTCAAAATTGTTCAAATTACAAAGGTATCATGCTAACGAGTCACTGTGAAAATTTAGGAACGTATGATCAAAAGAAGGTTGAGGCAAGTTTTCAAAGTAAAAGAAAACCAATTCCCATTCATGTCAGGTCGTTCAACTATTGAAGTCATCCATTTGCTGAGGAGAACAATGAAGATTTATAGAGCTAAAAGGAAGAATCTCCATATGATCTTTATTGATTTGGAGAAGGCTTATGATTTTGTCCCACGAGAGATATTGTGGAGAGTTTTGGAGAAGAGACAAGTACATATCTTAGACATTAACCTCATAAAGGATATGTATAATAGGGTTTTATCTTGCGTAAGGACCCCATCTAAGAAGACTAACTTTTTTGACATCAACATTGGTTTACATCGAGGTTCAACTTTGAGTCCATTTCTTTTTACTTTGATTATGGACGAGTTGACAAGTCACATTCAGGATGAGTTACCTTGGTGTATGTTATTTGATGATGATATTGTGTTGATTGACGAGAGTAGAGATGGATTAAATGAGAAGCTTAAGATCTGGAGACATTGATGAATCTGTGATTCATCACTCTAGAAGTTGAAAATAAAGCTTTATTCCCAAGTAATTAGATGCATATTTCTACTTATATTGCATAATTAGCATTCATGCATGCAAGCATAATATCTGCATTTTAGCATTCATATTGCATAAAATAAGAAGCCAATTTCACTTGTAAATATTCACCTGTATATTCATCATATTTCACCTATTTGTATATATTTTATACTAACTCCAAATACAATAAAATCAACTCCATAGTGTATATATTACTAACACTAAGTAAAGAAAAATATCAAAAAATACTAACAAGGGTAGGTCCGCGGTCCGTCAGACATACATTGGAGACTAAAGGATTTCGTATAAGTACTAAGTAGGCTAAGGCATAATATATGGAGTGTACCTTTGATGGAAGCAATGGTGAAGGAATCGATGTGAATATTGGCGACGATAACATTCGGAAGAGAGATTCTTTTAGATATCCGGGATCTATTTTGCAACATGATGGGGGAATCGATGGAGATGTCACTAATATAATAAATGCAGTTGGCTAAAGTGGAGAGGAGCCTCTACTGTTCTCTGTGATAAAAAAAATTCTTTAAAAATTAAAGGAAAGTTTTACAAAGCAACCGTGAGACATGTTATGCTCTATGGATCTGAATGTTGGCCTGTGAACCATAGACATGTGCAGAGAATGGTTGTAGCAGAAATGAAAATGCTAAGGTGGATGTGTAGATGGACGCACACGTAAAGATCGGATCCGGAATGATGCAATTAGAAAGAAAGTTGGTGTAGCTCCGATCGAGGATAAGATGCGAGACATTTGCAAAGAAGGTCAACTGATGCAGCGGTTAGGAGATGCGAGTGTTGGGATGTTGAGTCGTCTAAGAGAGGAGAGGACGAGGACGACCCAAGAAGTGTTGAAAAGAGACTATAAGAAGAGATCTTAGTTTTTTGGATATAAGCCCGAGATTGACCCAAGATAGATCTGAATGGAGGCGAAGAATCCATGTAGTCGACCCTACTTAATGTAGGAAAAAGGCTTTGTTATTGTAATAATATATTGGGGTGGGCACCAACGCGTGTTTCCCATTTTTTTGGTCTAAAAAAAGAACATGGGAAAATATTTGACCTAGCTGCAATCTTAAATGATCAAATAAGTGTGCAACAAACACTAATCAACCATAAAACAAGGAAAAATTTGATTGGCCTAATCGAGTTGGGTGTTGGAGGGAAACTATTGAGCACAACGTCATCGCAAGGGACCACAAAATGGAGGTTGGAGGCACCATCGCACCATAGCAAAGGGAGGTTGAAGGTAGGGGATTGGGCGAGCAAAGAAGGGATAGGGAAACCACATCGTAGGGATATAGAAAGTTAAATTAGAAATGTCATGGGAAGGCTATTGTTAGACACGACCTAATATTGAGACTGGCTATGTTACATAGGTCGAATTATTAGGAGGATTTGACGAAAGTTTTTTTAAAAGAACAAGTCGGTCTTCGTCATCCGAAAAGTTTACGGAATAGCCGAATATTCGATTCGACTATGCGACTAATAATCGAATAAGCTTGTTCTATTCGGCTACTCCCCCCCCTCGTTGCACCGCGTCATCACCCCAATTATTCGAAACAGACGAATGGGATTGTCATGCGCTAATTGTCAAGATCTAATACCAATAGATGCATAAATGAATTTTGGGATGAGGGAAAGAAGAACGTAATAAGCACCACGGGTGTTGAGAAAAAGAATGGGAGAGGAGAAATCAAACTCTAAAATTTTATTTACTCCAATCCAAACCGCTACTACCCCCTTTAAATAAGAGGAGAGAAATTACATAAACCCGCAATAACCAAGCTTTTTCCCACATGATCAGCTACATGAATTCTTTGCTTCCAAAGAGATCAAATTTAGTTCATACACAAGCTTAAATCCAACATAGATACATCATACTCAATATTCTCAATAATCTCCTTCCTAGACTCCTCTTACAAGTCTCTGCTTCTAAGTTTTCACACCTTCGAACTGGAAAACTAGAAGGCCTCTTTGCCCATGTTGAAACCACCTAAACTGAGTTTTTCTTCAATTGTTGTCATATCAACCTTTGTTCCAATACTCCCGTTGAAAATTTGATCGTTTTGTTTTGCGATGTTGTGACCACATATCCACTAAATCATCTTCATCTCAGCTACAAATGTTCCATATGCATGTCTATAGTTATCCACCTAACAAACACTACCATATAGCATTAAAGGTCTCACTTCCACTTTAATTTCCTTTAATCTTTAAAGGTGCAACAAACACCTAAGCTACTTTTCATCTCATTCGCCTCCATTACTCTGAGTAACATTTCCATCGATTTTCCCATTCCTCTGTGATGGAACCTAAATAATAAATAGAGACTAGAACCAAAAGCCAGCACTACAAAAAAATCCTAACGGATTGCCTAAATATGAGCTGCTGTGAACTAGATCACTACAATATCAAAATATGCCCTCGTAAGTCTGTAACATCTACATTGTTATTACTTTCAATTCCAGTTTTATTCATCTTGAGAGCTTCCAGTTTGGCCACAGAATCTACACTATGATTTTTACCCAACTACAGTTCAGTTCATCTTGACCCACTTCCATGCTGGCCCACGGAATGGGAATACAGGGCATAATAAATGTGAGATATAGGCATGGGCAACAAAATATTGTGGCTTCTTACATCTTATAGGGTTCAACAATTAATCATATTCCATTTTGTAGGTATCGTTAAAAAGTTGAAAGGTAAGCTACATCCTAATGTAGAGAGCTTAGCATGCCTGGGAAAAAAATGTACCATCCACTAGTGAAAGGATTAACTTCCATAATATCATGTATTTGTAGAACAGCCTATGACCAAGTTGGTCAAGAACCGCCGCCGGCCTTTGCGGAGCCGGCGGTTACGATGACCGGATCTCTCGGGGCCGCAACCGCAGGGGGCGTGGTTGAAGGGGGCGGACGTGGCAAGGGTTTTTGCGCCCTATAAAAGACCTCCCATGGGGAGGGGAATAAACACACAAAAAGAAGCTCGCCAACGGGAGCCCCCTTCCCATCTCCACCATCCCTATCTCTCCATCTCGCTCTCGTTCTCTCGTAGCTCAAACGAAGGGCGTACCTCGGATAAATCCTTGACTGGTATCAGAGCAAGGCCCTCGATCTCCCTCGCAGTTTGATTCGCCGCGACGTACATCTGCTCCCGCCGTTGATCGTTGTCACCTTGACTGCTCAGGAGGCGGCGCTTCTTCTTTTGGCGAGCGTCAAAAACCCTAACGGGTCTCACATAGCTTTGGCCTCCAAAGACTCGAACCCTAAACAAGAGATCAACAAAATGACAAGCAAAACAATTGCCACTGAGGTAGGGAAGATAGAGTACTTGAACGGTACTAATTATGAATTATGGAGTAGGAAGATCTACTATGGCCTGTTGCACGATAGCATACACACCATTATAAACAAACCTGGCCCAACTTTATCTGAGAATCCAACTGTGGATGAAATTAGGTCCCGCGAACAGTGGGAGAAAATAGATAATAGGGCTAGGAGCTTTATTCTGACCCATATGGATCTGAACCTGATTCGGGTCTTTGAGAACTGCGAATCAGCTTACGAGCTATGGACCGCGGTGAAGGACAAATACCACTCCAAATCGGAAGTGAGCGTCCAGCTTCTTCTACACAAGTACAACTCGTGTAGAATGAAGGAATCTGAAAGCGTCCTCGAGCACGTGAATAAGATGATCGTGATGGCCAAGGATCTTGCGGCTGCTGATTGCGCGATTCCGGAGAGGATGCAGATCGCAGCCATATTAGGAAGTCTCCCTCCGTCATTCGACATGGTTGCCACATCTCTTAGAATGAACGGCAACATTAAGTCTGTGACGGACCTACCTGCACAGCTGGCGATTGAGCAGGACCTCTCCAAACAAAGATCGAAAGCTGAGATCTTTGAGGTCGAGGAGGAAGAAGAAGCGAATGCCGTACACGCGAAGAAAAGGCTAGGCCCCTCCAAGGCGATTTTCAAGGGAAAGAGTGGGAAATACCCACGTGGCTCTTGCTACGGTTGTGGCAAATATGGCCATTTCAAGGTCAATTGCCCCAACAAGAAGAAGCCGGGAAATTCTAAAGTACCTGAAAATAAAGGCAAGAAGAAGATGGAATTCGCGGCTGTCGTGGAGTGCAACTCCGTCATCACGGACAGTGATGGATGGTGGATCGACTCTGGAGCAACCAGACATATCGCGAAAACGAAGGAGGGCCTGGTGGACTTCAAGGAGCTGAACAAAGGCGAACAGAGGATCTTCATGGGGAACAACACCTACCTGGACGTGGAAGGTGTTGGGACATACAGACTTGACCTGGGAGATAGTATTATGGTACTGAATGATGTACTATATGCCCCGGGGATACGTCGGAACCTGATATCTGTCCCAGTGCTGCTCAAGAAAGACTTTGAAGTTAGGTTTTATAATAAGCGTGTATCCATAGGCAAGAATAAGAAGGTCTATGCGATGGGAAAGTTTGTGCCCGAGCATGACCTATTCTGTCTTCCTGTAATAAATTCTAGTGAATCAATGAATGTTGCTTCTGATTATTCCTTGTGTCTTTTGTCTGATTATGACTTGTGGCACATGCGACTGGGCCATCCAGGAAATTCTAAGATGGATCAAATGATTAAGGCAAATTTATTGCCTAAGATCACAGGTGCAAGGACATTGCCCTGCGAACACTGTCTGACCGGTAAAATGACGAGAAGACCCTTCTCAACCGGAATTCGGTCAACAGAGTTACTAGGTTTGATCCATTCAGACATATGTGGACCACTGAGCGTCAGCACACATAGAAATAAAGAATATTTTATAACATTCATTGATGACTACTCGAAGTTCTCCTATGTCTATCTCTTAGGAAGAAAGTCGAAAGCACTTGAAACATTTAAGAGATACAAGACGGAAGTGGAGACAAGATTGGGAAAACCAATCAAGACTCTTAGGACAGATAGAGGTGGGGAATATACCTCAAAGGAGTTTGAGGATTACTGTATTCAAGCAGGCATTCGTAGGCAGACTACAATGCCCTATACACCACAGCAGAATGGTGTAGCAGAAAGAAAGAATCGAACTTTGATGAATGCAGTAAGGTGTATGCTTTCACACTCAGGACTCTCCAAGAAATTCTGGGGAGAGGCAGTGTTGACTGCGAACTATATACAGAATAGGATTCCCACCAAGTCCGTAGAATCAACGCCATATGAAATATGGAATGGCAGAAAGCCCGAGTTGGGTCATCTCCGGAAATGGGGATGCGTTGCACATGTTCTGGTACCGAGTCAGCTTAGGGACAAGCTAGACTTCAGAACATTAAAGTGCAAGTTTATTGGATATAGTGAACATTCTAAAGGGTATAGGTTCTTCCATGAATCCAAAGGTCTGATCGAAAGTCGTGATGCTACTTTCCTAGAAATTTATCAAGAAAAGGAGCATGAAGTAGAGGAATCAGATCCTCTGATTGTCTTACAGGACAATGAAGACGACTTGAGCATTAGACAAGAACTTGCAGATGATATCGATCATCCAAATGTAGAGAATGAACCTATGGAACATGATGATCCTTTAGAGGAAGTGGGTGAACCCACACAACCCACGAGTATAATCGGCAACAAGAGACCCAGAACACGGCCCGCATGGATGGAAGATTACCTTTTCTATGGATGCGAGGCGTCGTGTTACACCGTAGATGAGGATGTCGCGGATTGTACAGATCCCATATCCTTTAATGAAGCTATGGCTTCATCTGAGCCGGAATCATGGTCGGCCGCCATGAGAGATGAGTTGGACTCAATCGAGCGAAACGGTGTTTGGGAATTATGTGATTTGCCAGAAGGTAGGCAATCCATAGGATGTAAGTGGGTATTCAAGAAAAAGTATCGAGTTGACGGTACTGTTGATAAATACAAAGCCAGATTAGTTGCCAAGGGTTATACTCAGCAAGCTGGAATAGATTTCCAGGAAACCTACTCTCCAGTGGCTAAGTTTGCATCCATTCGGATGATCTTAGCCATAGTCGCATATATGGATTTGGAATTATTCCAAATGGATGTGAAGACGGCCTTCCTTAATGGAGAATTAAAGGAAGAGATTTATATGCGACAACCTGATGGATCTCAGGTTGAAGGTCAGGAGAAAAAGGTTTACAGGTTAAGAAAGTCATTATATGGCTTAAAGCAGTCTTCACGGCAATGGTATCTCAAATTTCATGAGAAAGTTATTCAATTTGGATTTGTTTCAAATAAATTGGATAACTGTGTGTATGTCATGAAGAGTGGGAGCAGGTTTGCAATCATGTCATTGTATGTAGATGACATCCTGCTTGCAGGTAATGACATACAAATGCTCAATGAAATCAAACAGAAATTGAGCAATGAATTTGAGATGAAGGACATGGGCGAAGCATCCTATGTTCTTGGAATTCAAATAACAAGAGACAGGGACTCAAGGACATTGAGCCTTAGTCAGGAAAGATATTTGCATACTGTATTAAGGAGATTTGGAATGCAGAACAGCACTCCAGCTCCAACACCACTTGTGATGGGAAAGAGACTCAGTAAGAGTCAGTGTCCCGGAAAGGGGCAGAAACCTTTAGATGTACCATATGCACAGGCGGTAGGAAGTTTAATGTATGCAATGATGTGTACTCGACCTGATTTAGCTTATCCAGTAAGCTTAGTCAGTAGATATCAAAGCAATCCCGGTCCAGCACATTGGGAAGCTGTAAAGAGGATTCTTCGATATCTGAAAGGGACAGTACATCTGAAACTTGTGTATCAAGCAGAATCGCTTGAGGTGGTAGGATACTCCGATGCCGATTTCGGAGGGGATGTGGATGATAGAAAATCCACATCAGGTTACCTGTTCATGTTTGGTGGTGCAGCCGTTTCTTGGGGTAGCAAGAAACAAGGATGTGTATCTCGACATACACAGGAGGCTGAGTACATTGCATGTAGCATGGCCACCACTCATGCTGTATGGATCAGGCGTTTTCTAGAGAACCTAAGCCTCGAATTGGTCAAAGGGCCAATTGAAATGTATTGTGACAATCAAGCTGCGATAAGCTTGATCAATAGTGGGGCTAATAGTTCTAAAGGAAAGCACATTGAGATCCAATATCACTATATACAAGATATAGTGGCAAAGCAAGAAATCACGGTAACCTACATACCTACCAGTGACATGTTGGCTGATTCCCTTACCAAGGGAATAACAGCAGGAACATACATTAAACATGTTGGTTTAATGGGACTCAGGAATGTATGAGTCAAGGAAGAGGTTTCATAAATAATGATCCTCGCATGATAAATCTCCATGTATATACTGCACGAATAGTGGGAGTATATATGTATATGTCTTGACCACTTTGGTCAAGTGGGAGATGTAGAACAGCCTATGACCAAGTTGGTCAAGAACCGCCGCCGGCCTTTGCGGAGCCGGCGGTTACGATGACCGGATCTCTCGGGGCCGCAACCGCAGGGGGCGTGGTTGAAGGGGGCGGACGTGGCGAGGGTTTTTGCGCCCTATAAAAGACCTCCCATGGGGAGGGGAATAAACACACAAAAAGAAGCTCGCCAACGGGAGCCCCCTTCCCATCTCCACCATCCCTATCTCTCCATCTCGCTCTCGTTCTCTCGTAGCTCAAACGAAGGGCGTACCTCGGATAAATCCTTGAGTATTGGGAGCAATTATTCAAATTTTACAGCATAAACATGGATTCTGCTGAACAAGAACAACTTTCAAGTACTCTCTCGCATAAATCCAACTATAAAAGAGTTTCCTGATGCTTTGGGCACCTACTGCAAGCAGGGCCCAAGAAAGGATCAGTCCAGCTATAAAGAAGTTATCCTGCATTTTTTATGGGTTACCTTCATGTTCTAAACCTCCAACACCCCTCATCGCATTATGACACTTATATGCTAACAGAGAAGGCTCCCTTTTTCATCTTAAAATCAACCAGTAGTGAAACAATGAGAACCTGACTTGATATATGCCTAAGTTTCATGCCGAATTCACCAATAAATTTAAGAATACATCACATTCCGGGATAGAGACTGTAAATAATCAAATCATGACATTCAAGGCCATGCAAACAGTCGTGGAATATCATCAAGAAAATGGAACAACGGTACTGCCAGAAATATTAAAGGAAGTGATCACCTCTATCACAAGAGCGATTAAAACAATGGGTCACCTCCACATATCAAATCAAATCAAGAAACAGAAAATTTGTTTCCTACTTCCAGAGTTAATTTATCAAATACTCCCATGGAACACAGTGACATATAAAGTCACGCAACTCTCCTGATATACATAGAATCAACAGAATGCATCCCCTTAATCGTGTATCCATGCATTTAAAATGACCAATTGGTTAAAATTTACACGCAGTAAAAGTTGTAGAGAAAGCCTCCACTGTTGCACTTCCTCGGAAAGCATGAAAACGAACATAAAAGATTATTTCATTTGCTTAAGAGCTACCGCAATGCACCTTAGATATCAAAGCTGGATTTAGCCATCTACAATTTTCTTATCGAGTTCGGACTTCTAATCTATCATGACATTGTGATCACTCAATTCCATAACGATCTACAGATTGAATCAAGCTATAGATAGAAAGCATTCAAAAAAAGAGAGAAAAAACAGATACAAAACGTACAAAGAGCGTTACGCATTCTCCTGCTCCTCAAGCTTCTTGACGTAGGCATTGAGCACCAGAACGAGCTCGCGGGCGGGGGCTTGGAGGGTGCCGACGAGGGCGGCGGAGGGGCTGGTGAGGGATCCCAGGAGCTTGGCGTAGACGTCGCGCTTGGAGGGCATGGTCTCGAGGGCCTTGAACTCTTCGGGGGCGTAGAATCTGCCCTCGAAGACGGCGCCGGAGAAGTCGTTGTCGTCGAGCTTGCGGTCCTTCTGGAAGTCGCGGTAGGGCTTGAGGGCCGAGGGGATCTCTTCGGTGTGTACGAACATCCAGGCGTTCATGCCGGTCATGCATGGCCGGAGGGCCTCCCAGGGGGTGCCCTCGATGGCCTTCTCGAGGAGGGTGTTCTTCGCCACCACCACCTTGACGCTGTCCGGGAGGTGGCGGCGGAGATCCTGGAACTGCTTGACGGTGAAGCCCTTGTAGCGGATGCCGGCGAGGAGGTAGCAGTTCTCCAGCTGCTGCCGGACGTGTTCCACCGTCTCCTCCTTCTTCGTGCGGCTGATGGCGGCGCGGACGGTGGTGGAGAGGCGGCGTGGTGGTGGTGGTGTGGAGGTGAGCTTGAGGGAGAGGGGGTTGTGGAACTTGGAGGAGGGGAGCGCGCACAGAGAGGCCTCCATTGCCGGGAGGAAGGAGGTCGTGTGGGTGGGAGTGGAGATGGAATGGCTAGAGGGCGAACCTTATCTTGGTGGGAGATTCATGGGTTACATTGTCACCCCAAAAAACTCCATACTTTGTTGGATTATGAGTTTTAAGTAATTGATATTGTAAAAGGATTTAATCAGGACTGGCTATCGAGCCCAACAATTCGATGAGCTTGCCTCTTATCGAATCCGAGCTTCTTACGAGTATGGTCTGGATTTGAGTCCAAGATAGACTCATTAAGGAAAATGAGTACTTTTTGATGGAAAAGTGTTTTGCACATATTTGAACTCACAACATACCTTACGAAGAGTGTATTCCTTACCAATAAATCACTATCCAAATTGTATACAAATGCTTAATTATTATATATATATATATTGTAACATTCTATTTGCTTATAAAAAAGAAAAAAAAATACTAATTTTAATGTGTGGGCGGGGGGGGGGGGGGGGCAAATGCGTGGGCGGGAATGGGATTTTGGGAGTCGGGTCGTGAATCCTGACTCATGGGAGGGGCGAGGGCTACTTATATTTTATTTGTATTATATATAAATAGTATATGTATATATTTCTTATCGAGCCCCTTATTGAGTGATCGGGACGAGCGAGGCTCGGCTCGAACTCGGCTCGTTAAGCATCGAGCCCAAAAATCCAGCTCGAGCTCGACTCAATAGCCTAATGACCCAAGCTCACGAGCCCTTGTAAAGATGAGCCCGAGTCTGGCTCATCGAGCCATGACTCAATAGCCATCCCTAGGTTTAATGGGTTGTTCCTGAGGGCAGCTAACGAACTATTTTTGCCTCATATTTTGATGATTTTTTTTTAAAATACTGCCATGTATTTTTATCATTATATTCATTTAATGGCATTCCAATTCGTCAGAAACATATACTCATATGGCTACAATGAATAGATGAGTTAGTAGAGATTTAGCAATTAGTCATATTCCTTTGATTAACTAAAAGGCATGTCCTTTTTAGGGATTAACTTATGAATTAGCCTCTAATCTAAATAGGATTAATTTGATTGCAAAATAGATTGGGCTAGAATAACCTCTTGGTATTGGTTGTCTTGTCATATAATTTGTTAGTATGAAAATGAATTTGGATGGAGTGCATGTGTTGGATGATTGGATATAATTTGATGTGATCTTTTCACTAGATGGAATGTATGGATGGTAGGGTATGACACACTTAGGTGGGATACAAAATGTATGTATACTAATGAGAAATTACCATTATGATTCAATACCTCAAGGTAGACAAATACATATTTGAGATTGTCATATGTGAACCTTCTTGTAGCAGTTAACCATTCAAGGGTAGAAAATAGTTAGAAGTGTCTTGTTATGTACTCCTGGCTCGTGTCTATGGTTATGCACTTCATCTCGAGCGCTGCAAGGCTAAGGTTGAACTGCTATCTTTTTTAGTATAATTAAATAAGATAATTAAAGCAACCTTTCTTTGAATTTCTTATTAATTGATGGTTTTGTTGTTTATATCATAGTGATACTTGTTGCTTGACTTTAGTCATATATTGCATATATATATTCATGACTTCTTGCATATACACATTTGCCTTTTATTCCATTGCTTATATTATTATTATTTACTATTGTGTGTTATTTAATAAGTTGCGCACACGTAATTGCTTAAGTTTCCAAATTCATATTTAGTATCATCTTATTGTTATATATATGATCTCGTGGTTACGATTGTGAGTGAACAATATCTCCCGACTCCTTTGCCTTTTAGAGTTTATTTATTTTTTTAATGTGCTTTCCTCATTATTTACTTTAAAGTTTTTGATAATACTCTTCATTATTCATGTTTAGCAGACCATTTGGTAAATACTCTTCCTTCTTATGATTTTAAAGATTTTTCATACGTAATATTTTTGATATGTGTATATTTACACTTATATGATAATATTTTCTTATGATATTATCATATTCTTTACTTCTATTCAAGAAAATCCAATCTTGAGCTCTTTTAAAATCTCTATTTTCTTCAATTAGGAATCTTCCATGCCCTTTTTCATCCATTTTTAGGTAAACAATAAAAGATTTGAAAATTTGGAAAAAGGATAAAAAAGAAAATGCACGCAACATAGTGAAGGAAGTAAATAAAAAATTATTCAGTACACATCATAGAAACATGGAATATTTAGCAAACTTTTTGCTAAATCAATGTAAGTTCTTCGCATGGACTAGAAAATGTAGCACATCAATTTGTGCAGAAATTATATATTCTAAGGAAATAATTTCCAAAGTAATTTCTTATATTCATAGTGAATATAAGAGATAGAGTAAGGTTACCTTTAAAGCGTGAGTTTCTACTAAAGAAACCTCTCTAATCAAGTCTGATATGTAGATATCTCTCTCGTGGGCATTGCTATGAATCGTGTTGCTTCCCACGAACCTGGATGTCGACCAGAGCAACAAGAGGCGTGTGAGAGATTGATACTCTCAAGACTCTTCTATATCTCAAGGGGAAAGAAATTCTAAGGGACTTTGCTCTCCAAAATTATTACAAAATAGAGAGTATTGCTCTCCTTTTATACTCACAACACATGCCCCATGTGTGTTTTGTTGTCCCTTGGATTCTCAATCAAGGGCTTAGAGCAAGTTCTAATGCAATAAGGAATTATCTCTCTTTTTATCTCCAATTAATACCAATTAATTTACAATAAATAAGCAACAACTTCTGAGTCCTAATTCAATTAAAACTCAACAAGTTGTTACCTCCATGTACAACATGTTACCCCAACATTAGCTATAAATAGTCAATGTTGTTGTTTTTTATTTATTGATTAAATAACTTGATAATCTTATTATCGACATTGGAGAAATTATGAAAATAGTCCTTAAAGCTTATGAATCATATTCATGATAAAATTAAATGTAAATTCAATTTACATCTAAAAATAATGTGAATCTAATTCACACAATCTCATGCCTTAGAAATATAAGGTAAATAATATTTACACAAAAATTTATATGAATAAATATTCATATAAATGTTAGTTACTATGAATCACCATTCATATTAATTAATGAACTGTATTTATGAATATTATTCACAAAAAATTACTCTTGAATAAAAATATAATAATAATAATAATAATAATTATTATTATTACAACATTGACATCAAGAGATATGAGTCCCAATTTAATTCGGACTCATGAGATACAAGTGCAGATACTTGAAGATAATGTCAGGGAGATCATATTATCCACATATAGTGACCTGAAATCTGGATACAAATCAAATTTCAGGGTTCGTGCAATTTTAGCAAAATGTCGATGAGTTCCTGGACCATTTCGATTTATAATATTTAGATATAAAAATAGAATTAGAATTAGAAATTGGATTCAAATGAATTGTAATTTAATCTAATTAATTCACAAATATCACTCCCTAGGAATGGAATTATGATGGTAGATGATCTATTACAATAGATTTAACCCTGAGCATTCCCAATGCCCACTTATTCTTCGTATTGGAAGACTTTGATAAATCCGAAGTTCAAACACTGCTTTGATTGTCTTGTTTGGAATGCTAGATAAAGTTTATGCACATGAGTTAAAGTAATGTAGTTATATATAAAGTGTTTTTAGTGTAAGGTTAAGGAATATATGCTTATTTTAAATCAAGTACTTTGCACTAACTATGACAACTCATCTTGAGAACTTGTATTTATGAGCTATGTGTTGGACTTGTTAGCCCTTGGCAATCCATTAATACAATAAAAATTATTATTTTATCATATCCATCTGAAATGCAATGAATGAATGATTGTGAATACACTTAATATTAAGTCCCTTTGTACAATTAGAGTTATTTACCATGACCATATTGAATACCATGTAGTTGGGAGGACAAAACTAATTTCAAACATGTAATGTTCAATTAAGATCTCCAGTCCGAGAAAGAAATGACAATCTTTCTGTAAGGACTGATTTCCAACCGATTTCTTGATGTCGGTCCACTGCATAGGAATGGAGATTCGGAAGTGTTGGAGTAATCAAGTCAAAGTGTTGACTTGATGAGGTTGAGATAACTTGACCTGATACAGATATGCATCTATATACCTAAGTATGCACATTTGACATACCAATAGGTTGGTGACCTAGTTAAGGTCCATATACCAAAGCGTTGGTGTGTGTATGAAATCGTATGAGATGTATGATCTCTTGAAGGAATCGTACATGTTCATAGTTTATGAACATGGAGACAGATCTCACTCATAAGATATTTTGGGGTCAAAATGAATTCCACGCATGATCATCTTGTTTATGAAATAAGATACGAATTCGAGATGTTAATATATGCTTTTTAAAGAATATGATTAATATTATCGCTCAATTATCAAATGAAAAACCTATTGATATAACATGTTCACTTCTGTATTTTATTCTGCAGGTAATACTGGCACTCTAGTAGATTTGATGATAATTGACAATATTTTTGATGGGATTGTATAGTGTGTGATTGAGATGCATGGATTCCTTAATCATTCTAAACATGGATAAATGTTGCACATGGTACAAGCTAACTTGCATAGAAATCAAGTATGGTTTTGGTGAACTTGAATAAAGTTGTATACAAGATTTTACACTCCATAAAGAATTAGAGGCTTTTTATTTCTACGGAATTACTTAACAAAATGTATTGGAGTATATGGAAATCTGATTGATGTTATTAATATGGATGAAGTTGATTTGTAAATGCTAAATAATAGTGGTGATGAAGTGATCGCTAAGACTTGCATATTAAGCTATAAGCAAATCAGTAAAGTCATTACTAGCTACCAACGAATCACAAAAGTATAATTGTAATATAAATAAGGACAAGTGAACATGAGGAATTTTAAAGTGTAAATCCATTGGCTAAAATCTACAACCAAGTGTTCATGATTCAATATATCACAAAAAAGTCTAACTAGTCGCTACAGTAATGGATTGCTAATAAGAGATCTATTTGCAATACAAAAATACTCTATAACCTACTAGAGCAAATTCTATCTTTTCCATGGAAGAAAAACTCTAAACAAAGCGAGTACCCAATACAAATTTACAACTTCTATAAAACCTAAAGTAGAATGAATGGGATGTTGAGGTAAAAGAACAATCTTACATAAGGAACTGCACATACAAGATTGTTATGGAATCGTGATAGATCTTGAGTGTGGTGCGTTGAAGTCTTGTCTCTAAGAATCTCTCTCAAGGATCTAGAGTGCAGAATATGAGGAATGTATATTTTTTATTATATTGGAATGAAACGACCATATATCAATATCTATAGAAAAAATCAATATTAATGCATGCTAAAAATAGTAGAGAGCAAGGGCTAGTTCTTTCCTCAAATAATGTAAAATTATAGTTGTTGGTAGATCATTTTAGTTTCTTTGATCGACCAAACTAAATGTCTTAATTGGTCACTCAACTTACATGTCAAGCAGAAAGTGGTCATTGGTGGTTCAATTTCAAATTTGATCGAACATGTAAACAAGTTTAGTCGAAAGATGTCAATATTCAACAAGATTCCAGATCGGCATTTTGTTATGGTGCGATGACGATGATGGCTCAATGGGGGCACTGAACTGTGAAATGGTTTATTACGAATAATGGTAGCATATGCAATCATCTAATTATATAGTTAATTTTCTACGGATACGAAAGTCACCTTCGACTTTATGGGTCTACAACTAGTGGTCATGAAAAAGTGGTGCCATGGCTCATTTGGGCTTGACCTAACGTAGGTGCCGGGGTAAACCTACCATATGCATATGTGGACATCGTCAAATGAAAATGGCATTCTCTATAGGTTTTGGAGATGTCCCAACATGAAAGCCTTGCTAATTGCTATGGATATAGATGCAACCAAGTTCCACATTGCCAATTATGGATCACATGAAACTTTGACGCTTTGCTGACTATATACTTGATGGAGACGATGCATATAATCATCAACTATCCATGCACCTCATTATGGTTGAAGAGCTTTGAAAGTTTTCAATAGGGTATCTACATGAGTAGCATGATAACTTCGTATATCTAGCCATGTATATGTTCACAATCACTCATACCTGCTTCAACTCGACGAAGAATCTCCTCTAGTTTTTTACCCAACGATATAGGTAGAATTGATGACAAAAGACATCCAAGAATGACTCTCAAGTGATGGGCTTTTCTAGGTCATCTATTGTGGCAAATCACAATTGTCGACATAACTAACAAGTGAATATTCGATAAAGGTAGGTCAAAGTTTCTTCTAGGACATGGATCATCTTCAAGACCTTGGGTACTTGGTCTATCCACAGTTCAACCTCCTTGATGTTTTTGTGCCAATAAGTTGTGCACATTAGACCTCTATGAGGTTATGTATGTTGTTTGGTTCTTCTAGAGAGCGTCATCATGTCATTGAATCCTTCATCCTCAAGGAAGATCACATGGGCACTACCCTCATCCTCATATAATGGTTGGTAGGAGGGATCTTCATGATGATTTAGTGTATCCTCCATGACAATATGCCCCCATTACATGCATTGAAACACTTAGGTGATGGCAGTAAGTTACTATGCGAGGTCAAGGTCCACAAGGGAAGGCATGGTCTTGCACAAATATATTACATCACAAGGGAATGCAAGGTCAAGGTCCACAAAAGAAGGAATGGTCTTGCAAGAGTTGAATTTTCGTTTAATTCTAGTTTCGGTTATTGGAATGTTTCCTTTAAAGTATGTGTCAGGGTCTATATTTAGTGCATATGTGAGTGGTGTATGTAGCTTGTTGGGTTCTTTAAATATCCCTTAGTTTATTTATGTTGGTGTATGTGTGTTGTATGCTACTTCTATTCAAGAAACGATGAGCCATTTCTCTTTGAGTGACAACTTTGTATGATCATTTTCTCCCTTGCACTTTTGAGTGGCATTCACCATATTATTCTCCCTCTACATACTGAGTTTATTGTTTACCACCCCCATTCTCCAACATTTGTGGTATTAGAGCTACGATTCGATTAGATTGGGCGAGCCAATTGTTGAAGATTATTGCTGAAGTCAGGTCTCAAAATATTGTGCGATAATTACTTTTGTTTATTCATAATGTCAAATGAGAATGATATCATGAATTTAAACACCACCAATTTATCACATGCATTGGTGTCAGTTTTCAACATAGAAAATTATGAATTTTGGCACATCAAAATGAAGGTGTTCTTTGTTTCAAAAGATCTTTGGGATCTAGTTGAGAATGGCTACGTAGATGAATCAAAGACAAAGGCAACAGAAAAAAGCAGTAGTTGAATTGAAGGAGCTGAAAAAGAAAGATGCAAAGGCCTTGCTCATTTAGCAACAAGCTGTGACAATACTATTTTTCCATGAATTGCAGGAGCTACTACATCAAATGATGCCTAGAATATACTGAAAAAACTCTTCCATGATGATAGTAAGCTAACCACCATTAAGCTTCAAACTCTCCGTAGAGAATTTGAAATCTTACTAATGAACGAAAGCGAATCGGTGCAAGACTTTCTCTCTAGAACTTCTACTACAATGAACTAAGTGAAAACTTTTGGGGAAACCATAGCCGATAAGATAGTAGAAAAAAATTACGGAGCTTACCGCCGAAATTTGATCATGTGGTCATTGCGACAATGGAATCCAAGGATATGGATACCTATTCAATAAATGATCTTATTGGATCTCTTTTATCCCGTGACCCCTTGATAAACAGAGAAAATAAAAAAGAATGTTGAGCATGCATTTTAGGTAAAGGGAGAGATCTTTGGAAAACAAAAGATTAGTGATGCTAGCACATATTTCAAGCGCGTATTTAGAGGAAGAGGTGGATATCATGGATGTGGGTGTGATCGTGGGTGATTCGATTTCTCCCAACCAAAACCATATGATAAAAAACAGATCTACAAAGGGAAGCAATGCTATTTTTGCAAAATAAAAGGTTATACTGAAGCATATTGTTGGGAAAAAGCAAAAGGTTGAGCCAATTTCATTGAAGAAAAGAAAGAGCAAGGTGTCTTTTCCTCTCATGTGTAACTCCCACCAAAAATATTGCTAACGTATGGTATTTAGATAGTGGATGTAGCAATCATATGACATGAAAGAGGCATCTATTCAATAGTTTGGATGAATCTATAAGGTTTCAAGTCTGACACAGTGATGACAAGTGCGTGCAAATTGAAGGCATGAGAATAATTGCAATTAAAGTCAAATCATGTATCAAAAGGTCAATTACTAATGTTTATTATATTCATGGTTTAGCACACATCATGCTCAATGTTGGTTAACTAATGAAGAAAGGACATTCAATTATATTTTAAGATAGAAAATGTGAAATCCGATGTTGGAATTCTGATAAAGTGTATATGAAAATTTGTGTTTCTAGTTATAATATGTTCCACTTGATGTTTCAAACCTTGATTATGCATTAATTGCTAATGTAAAGGGTGAATCATGGCTATGGTACCTATGGTATGGGCATCTAGTGGTTTGAAATTATTAAGCTAAAAACAAATGGTACGTGGTTTGCCTTATATTACATGAAGTGTTGATTTGTGTGAAAGTTATATTTCTGGAAAATAACATCGGTTGTCTTTTCTAATTAGAAATGCACTAAGAGCCAAAATGCCCTTTGAATTGGTACAATCCGATATTTGTGGACCCATGAAAACTTTATCTTTGAACAAGAACAAGTCTTTTTTATTATTTACTGAAGATTTCTCACGCATGAGTTGGGTATTTTTATAGTACAAAAATCAGAAGCATTTGAAAATTTTCAACAATTTAAAATGTTTGCAAAAAAAGAATATGGTCATGAAATAAAAATATTGCATACAGACAGAGGTGGGGAATTTTTATCCGATGCATTCGATTCCTTTTGCAAACAAAATGGAATTCGTATACAGTTGACTATAAGAAAGACACCATAACAGAATGGAGTCGTTGTGAGGAAAAATCGCGTGGTTGTGGAGATGGCTAGAAGTATAATGAATGAGAGAAGACTTCCGAATGTGTTTTGGGCAGAGGCAGTGATAACAATAGTGCATATCCTCAATATATCATCAACTAAGGTAGTGCGAAATATGATCCTGTATGAAGTATAGACAAATCGAAAACTCAATGTGAGTAATCTACATATTTTTTGTTGTGTTGCCTATGCATTGGTTGATTTTAGTGATCGTTCCAAGATGATACCAAAATAAAAAATTGTATTTTTATGGGCTATAGTGATGAAACAAAACGTTCTCATTTGTGAAATCCGATTAGTAAGAAGATAACCATTCGTCGATATGTTATTTTTGATGAAGCTAACTTTTAGGTGTGTGAAAAAGAACAAAATCAAAAAGTACCTCTTCTTGTACAAGAAAACATAAATAATGGAGATGCTTCAATGCAAAAATCATCAAGTTTAAGCATTCTATTGTCGGTAAAAGCCGTCGTTGCATCATCTTCCACTACTAGAAAATGTGCATTTTTCGTTGGTACATTATCGATGATCGACAATAGTCGTCGAAAATAAGTGTCTTTTTCTACGGTTACAAATGTAGTCGTCACAAAAGTTGACTCGTATTTTTTTAAACATACGATCATGATATAATCGACAGTTACCTAACTGGCAAAAATACATATTCCAACGTAACTGATTTATCAGCAGTTGCTATAACCGTCGAAAATGGTCAATCCAAATTCCCAGCGCAACATTTCACTCCTCCGCCTCCTGTAACCTAATCACTTCCCCATCCCTATCCTCCTCCTTTTCTTGTGCCTCCCTCCTCCCCTCCAACAACACCCTCCCCCCATCCAACGACCTCCCCCAACCACCCTCTGTTCAACAACCTTTCTCCCCTCTGCCATCTTCCCCCATTTCCCCTACAACAACACCCCCCCTGCCACCTCCGTCCGATCTTCCCCTCCTCATCTCTGCCACACCTCCTTTACCTATGCATCTTCACCTCCTCCTCCTCCTCCCCTCCATGCCACCTCCTCCCCATCTCCACCACCATATTGATTCCACACTTGATGATGATTCTCCACCAAAGAAGTTACATTCATTATAAGATAATTATGAGTCATGCTATTTCGTACTTATGGTTGTAGAGCCTGCTTGTTATGAAGAAACTTGTGGGAAAATGGAATGGGAAAATTTCATACAAGAAGATTTGGTTGCTATTGAAAAAAATGATACATGGGAACTAGTGGGTCTACCATTACCATAAGGAAAAGAACTTGTTGGTGTAAAATGGATGTATAAAGTAAAGTACAACGTAGATGAGAGTATTCAAAAATACATAGTAAGGCTCGTTTGAAGGGATATGCACAAAAACATTTGGCAGATAATTCTGAATTTTTTTTCTCTTGTTGCTCAATCTGAAACCGATACAATAATATTAATACTAGCAGCTCATATGAGGTGGAAAGTTTCTCATTTTGATGTTAAATAAGCATTTTTGAATGGCACCTTAAATGGAGATGTGTATATGAGCAACCACTAGGATTCACCATTGGTGGGAAAGAAGATAAAGTTTACAACTCAAGAAGGATCTTTATGGGCTTAAACAAGCTCCAAGGGCATGGTATGGCATGCTAGGCACTTATCTCCATCAAAAGAAATGAGTGAGAATGAGCCTACTTTGCATGTGAAGGTAAAAGATGAACATGTCCTCATCATTTGTGTTTATGTGGATGATATAATATATACAAGATCTTCTAAGGCTATACTACAAGGATTTAAGCATGATATGATGCACGAGTTTGATATGTCATGTTTGAGAATATTACATTATTTCCTTGGTCTTCATTTTATAAAAATTGATGATGATATTTTTTATCGCATGAGAAATATGCATTAGATCTACTTGCAAAGTTTAACATGCAATCCTGCACATCATTTTCTACTCCGATGAATGCTAGTGAAAAGTTCGTCTTAGATGATGGGACAACTAAAGCATATGAGACACTATTTAGAAGTATGATTGGTGGCTTAATGTATTTAACCAATACTCATCCAGATATATTATTCTTTTTCAGCTTATTGTCAAGCTTCATGCACAATCCATCGATACATCAAACTTCACTATATCCGGGAAACAAGCAACTATGGCATTTATGGCATTTGGTATAAACAGGTTTCTCACTTCAGTATGGTTGATTTTACCTACAGCGATTGGGATGGCTCTACAGTCAATAGAAAGAGCACACGCAACTAAATATTTAATTGAGGTTCAAGTGCAATATCGTGGAGCTCAAAGAAACAAGCTATAGTTGCACCATCATCTTTTGAAGCAGGATATATTGCAACATACACAGCATCTTGATTTGAAGATTTGAATCAATCTCAACCACATGCAAGTCAAATTTTCTCCGATAATAAAGATACAATTACGATGACAAAAAATCTAATTTTCCATAGAAGAACGAAACACATAAAGCTTCGTTACCATTTTATTCGTGATGTTGTTGAAGGTGTGATCGTGATCAAATATTGTTAACCAATGAACAAATTGTCAATGGTTTTACAAAAGCGTTTCCATATGTGAAATTCACCAAATTTAGAGCTCTTCTTGGTGTTTCTAGTTTTGCACAAAGGGGGAGTAATTGAGAATGATGCAAAAGTCGCACTCTCAAAGACAGTCTTTTCCATCATGTGAATTGCACGAGTTGAATTAGTTTGATTCTATTTTTAGTTAATGTATGTGTTAGTGGGGTTTATATTTACATGGGTGATTGGTATAAGTAGATTGTTGGAGTCTTTAAATACCTCTTAGTTTATTCATGTTGGTGTCTGTGTTGTATGTCACTTTTATTCATAAAACAAGCTATTTATTTTTAAGTGATATCTTTGTACGATCTTTTTTCCCTTGCACTTTTGAGTGTCATTCGCCATATTATTCTTCCTCTGTATATTGAGTTTGTTGTTCACCATCCCCATTCTCCGACACATATTTTACATCGCATGATGGTCAAGTCTCTCCTTCATGACAATATGCCCACATTGCATGCATCGAAACACTTGATTGCTCGCAGTTAGTTGCTATGCAAGGTCAGGTCCACAAGGGAAGGCATGGTTTTGCACAAATGTATTACATTGCAAGAACTTGTACTAGAGCTGAAAAGTCAAGAACTATTCCATATCTCGAACATTGTTGATAACCTAACATACATGAGAAGGAATGAAGTATCATACTTCGATACCATCTATGTACCGTCCACATCGACGCTTGGAATTTTACTCAAATACTCAATGATTATTAATATTAAGCATACCATTCATGCATATTGAGTTACCTTTTGATTGAAGACAAGCACATGAGGCAAACATACACATTATATAAACGAAAAGGAACATAATATAAATACCACTCTCATAGGGAGATATATAATTATACCAATGTGCCAATGCTACAACAACTTATCACAAAATATATCATAAAACATTATGTTTCTCAAAATTTAAAAATACATAAACTATTTGCATAGGCAAATCAAAATTCAAAAGATTGTACCAAGTTCGGTAGAACATGGTGGGACTATGTAAGATCATTACGAACCATGATACTGATATTGTGGCACCTTTTCAACTACTAAGTCTGCATAAAGGCAACAAGGTGCGCAATTTCTCAAGAGCAAGTATAAATAAAAAAACTACTAGTAACATTATACTCTGTGTGATAGGAACCAGAGAGTTCAAAAATCAACTCTCACAAGTATGGCTCCTATTTTATTGTGGGATAATTACACCCATAACCCTGAGTAATTCCTCAACCTCAATCATAACCCTGAGTAATCGCGATTTACTCCACGAACCCTGAGTAATTGTTAACTCTTACACGAGATGACCCCGTGTTACTTGCAGTGAGTTTTGAGATAACGGCCGTTTGTTTGGACTAAAATGCCCCCATCTTTGGTGCCTTCCTCAACGGCTAGAAATAAGACCGTTGGTGATGTCCCCTTGCATGGATGCCTATATAATAAGATTGGGAGGAGCACCATTGCTGTGGTCTCCATTGCTGTGGGTTTTTAAGAAAGCTCTTAGATTTCTTCCACCCCAGAAAATGCGTTCAAGTCAATCATCAACCAGTTCGCATTGCCATTGCGGTGCAGAGCCGACGATGAAGATCTCAGGGAAGCCATGGAGCAAAGGAGCGAGGTTCTTCACATGTCGCTTCAAAACGTGCGATTTCTTTCAGTGGTTGGATCAACGTCAAGTCGACGCGCACCGGAAGGAAGGGAAATCGAAGGTCGTGAGGATAATACAGGCACAATCCATTTGCATAAGAATTATGCAGATGCAAAGGAGAATTTTAGTGATGTATTATGTAACGTGAGAGAAATTTTGTTATGGCTCAAAGCAATTTTCCTTTGTTTGATTGTAATTGTCACGCTACTTATTCACATAAGTTTGAAATGAAGAGGTAAGTTATCTTAAACCACAGTGTTGGCACCATGATGGATACCCATGCAGGAACGTAAAGCATCAAGAACATAGAGCTTCGACAAATGCACACTGACCATTATAAACCAATGTCACCATTACATCTGACAGGTCATGAACAGATTAAAACCAACATGAACCGTATTGATCAAACAGGTGCACACAAAAAACCACATCACCATTACATCTGACCTCCCGCGAGATCACAACAGTTCATATACAAAACTAGCAAGCATTGTCGTCCTGTATTAATGTTTTTACAGGCGAAAGCAAAAAACTACTTTTCCACCTTGATTCATCTTGGAAGATCACAAAAATTGATCCAAAAAGTGACTAGACAAAATTCCCCTTTTCCATCGCTCCAAGTGCATCTATCAACGCGTTTCCTACAAGAACAAAACATTCAAAAACTGCATTGTGCAATATACTTGGGTAGAAGAGTATGCATTGTACCTTTGTGTTATTCATCGAGCAAGAAGGTCCATCTGGGAAGGTCTCAGCTTCTCGTGTTCTCTTGCGTCCACGTCCCCGTCCTGTGGAGCTTCCACTGCTCTCCCCCTCGTAGAAGATGTCCCCTGACCTCAGTCCAATGCCGCTTAAACAAGACGAGTTTCAGTTGCGTGTAATACTAAGTAATTAATTAAACTAACTTACAGTTCATCATTACTACATACCTTCGATTGGCCATTGCATCTTGTGCACTAGAAGATGCTTCTGTTGAGGGGCATACCGTCATTCCTCGTGGTGTTCCTCGTGGTGTTCCTCGCGGTGTTCCTCTTGGAGCATTGATTGGCTCCTTGCAAGTACGGGCTTGGTGGCCAAATTTGCCACACCTACTGCATTTATGCTTGCTTTTGCTTTCATTCTCATCCCTCGGCTTAATGCGGTTCTTTCGCGGTCTTCCTGGAGGTCGTGTTGTACGAGGCGGTTTCACCTTGAAGGGCAAGTTGACCATCGAACTCGGCTCCAACAAATAACTCGGCGATGTCTACATCACCGCTTTGCCTCGGGCCTTCAAAGTCATCCACATCCTCCAACTCAGAATCCAAAAGAAAGTGATAGTTGTTCTCAGACTCTAGGCCACTGAGATCATCATCATCACTTTCACTTGTGTTGTCACAAACATACTCACTGTCATCGGAATCGCTCAGGTCGACGACGCGGGATTGGGACCGCAATACCCTCCGTGATCTCCCGACACGCGACTGTCGAGAAGATATGATAGGTGGCTCCATTTCGAAGGGAGTCAATGTAACCAATGGATTCCTCAGCCAAGGGATCAGCATACAACGGATCAGCATCCATGTTCACATCGACATTTTGCATGTCAATCTCCATCTGCACAACCTCGTCGTCAATATCAATAGGCTGATTTGCTCCTGTTTGACCATCTTCGGGTGCAACGTCCATATCTTCTTCGCTAACAGGAAAATTGGGGAAAGCGGTAGGATGAAGTGACTCACCACTGAAATGGGTCACCACATTGTCAACCATGGCTGAAGTAGATGTTGGGTTTTCACCCACATCTACAGTCGATGGATCTTGGTCCACGGCTGCATTCTCTTCCACCGCCGCAAGTGCTTCTATACAATCTTCGTCAAACTCAGCGACAAGCTCAATCTGGGTCCCATCTTGATGCAGGTGGAACATGTGCATCATCTCCTTCTCATTCGACAACTTCGCATACCTGCCAAATCAATAAACGGTCTATAATCTATTTTTAATTCGCGCGTAGCAACCATAAAACTTGGCTCTTCGTACCTGGTGGGATGAGAATTTGGAACCTTGTAGCTCATGCGCAGAGACTCCTTAGCTTGCCACGGGATGACTTCGGCAATATCCTCGATGATGTCGAACCAGCATGTGACGTCTGGGTCCGTCCCTATCACGACCTGCTTTCCCAACAAATACTTTTCTCCACCGCGCGCTCTAGCCTTCTTGAAGTAGCCCCCATATCGCACGCATATGCTCAGGATTCCTTCACGGCCTTCGAACCACCCCATTCTAAAAGATGAACCGCATCAACAACCCGTATGAGACGCTTACAACCACCCCATTCATCGAGGTTTGGCAGAGGTCTACAAGGAGCAAAAGAACTTGATTTACTCGTACCTTTGCCTTTCTCTCCTTCGAGATGCCGATCAGTGGTTGGGGACGACCGCAGCAAGGTGGCGGCACCGCTCGTTCTTCGTCGTCAGGAAGCTTCTACGTCGCCTGGGAGGTTCTTCGTTGTCTGGAGAAGGCAATGGCGGGAGAGTATCGGGTGACGAGGTCGAGGGCGGGAGGGGGTAAACCCTTGGAGGCCGACTTCGCCTCTGCCCGATTTGAATACCTTCTTCATCCTCACCGCCCACGTGTCATCAGAAAGTATATTTCATCCTAGCCGCCCACGTGTACCTCGGTAGGCCCGTCTTAACTGGGGCGGGGTAGGTGGTAACCCAACCCCAGTTAGGCAATGACGTCCCACGTAACGGAGGGTTACATCCGTAACAGACACCCATTACTCAGGGTCGTGGAGTAAATCGTGATTACTCAGGGTTATGATTGAGGTTGAGGAAATACTCAGGGTTATGGGTGTAATTATCCCTTTTATTATTTAGAAGTTGGACCTCATCTAGGCTAACTCTACTCACATTGATGTACATTTGAGGCATAGGAACAATGTAAAGTTAAACACCTTGTCAATTTAGCTCCTTTGATCTTAAAACATGTCTTTTCCTGGCAGGCATACATCGAATGATAATGTAATACATAATAATGATGGTCAATAATCACGCTCGACGCTCACCAGATAGGGAAAATAGGACATGAATCTTGATGCCTCCTCTCCGCTAATCACTATCCTGAAACACCTCTCACAATTCTACCACTCAAAAGCCTCACTTGACACATGCCTAATGCCACTTCAAGTATTAACATCGTGTCTAAATACAAAACCTGAAATACCAACCATACCATCTGGAAAGAGGTTCCATCAAGTGATGAGGGTCCTACAAAACATACAAGACAATCAATATGCAACACATTATCCAATTTATAATTTGAGGACAAAACCTTCTAAGTACCTAGCTCAGGACCCAAGAATGCATACTCAATACCTTACAATGCATAACTTCATCTACCAATGACAAATCAAGGAAGCACATCCTCATGGTCATCCTTTTCAAGGTTGCCTAACTTTTTCGGGTGATCCCTATATCAAATGTAACAAGAGCACAGCAGTCATCTTCACTCTATTGGATCTACTTGCAATATTTACAACACGATTATACTCCAACTCTGAAATTCAGCAAAGGTTAGAAAATAATTTTGCCACCTATCACGCTAATTACCCTTCATTCAAACAAAACAAAAAAAAGCAAGTTTATATTCAGCTTTACTTTACATATATTTATCAATCCTGTTCCATACAAAAAGGCTTATCACTCCAACACCCAGCTTAAATTTCTATCAGAATCTGCTATATCTTATGAAGACTTCAACAGAAGCTCCGAGCAACATTCATGAAACTAATATAAGAGTACCTTTTTTTTGTACGTTGAGACATGTAATAGGATTGACCAGAAACAAGAATTTCATTTGCAAAGTATTAACAATCTTGCATTGAAGCGACACAATTCAGTTGAGCCCTTGGCTTTTCGGTAGCCAAGAATGGATCCAACAAAAAAAACTTTTTACTGAAAAATGCAAGAACAGTTTCCATAAACTCTTAACAGGATGTCAAAATCTTATTCTAGATATGATGCTCCCACCATTTGTTATTCAAATGCAGCAGTCACTAATGATGTGTGTTCTGGCCTCCATCTCCACCTTCCTTGGCATTGCGCTCTGCAGCTCTTATCTGACGTTGCTCTTCTATGTAGATTCTGTTTCTCCGCTGGTACTGCAGCAGCCAACAATAAAGTAAGCTCATGTTATCAACTTTTTGAAGCATCTGCTCGTGAAATCTATGAATTTCACCAATGATTTTACAGAATAGGTATTTCCAACAATCTTGGTGACGAAGTGAGCTCATGTTAATGCAAAGCTCCTCAAGTTATTTAGGCCCCCTCATTTTATTAGCTTGGCTAATCAGATAAAATGATCTAGAATCCTAAAGGCATGCAACATCTAGGGGTGGAAGTTAGTTCTCAACCCCCCCCCCCCCCCCCCAAAAAAAATCAGCCTACATCCACGAGCATAACATTGTGATGTTGCATGCCAAACTCCCATACTCCAACCTAGACATGCCTTCGTAATGTTGTGACATCACGTGCTGCATCATCCAAGATTTCAGCAACTTGGCAGCACGTATTTGTGTTGGCTCACTTTTTTTATTCGTTGCATTTTAGAGTTTCGTTCAAGTTATCAAGTTGAAAGAGTTATTTCTGGCTGGTGTGGCGACTTTTTTCCCATCAACTTATGATGACAATATCAATTATTCAAGTTACACCCACGAGGTGTGTTTCCTTTTTGTTTAAGTCATCAACATATTTGCAGTGGTGACACAACATGGCTTGTTGTTGAGGGGACACTAATAGGGGCAATGATGAAGGGAGGCTTAAGCAACAGTGCAACAAGGAAGGGAGAGCCACAACAAGTGTGGTGAAGGCAACTGAGTGGGAGGCAAGTCCCAAGATTATCAGCAAGATTGCGATAGACATGCGAGTATAGATACACAATGATTATATATAATTTGCTCTCATATCAAAATTGATTCATTACGAAATTCCTAGCCATCCAAACATTTAGTATTCACAATTTCGTTCCCCAAATTACTAACCCTTGGAACGGAGTTTGCTCCAACCTAATCCAACCTTGTTACCAAACAGCCCCTCATGCCTCAAAGAGTTAGTCATGGCAATCGAGAGAACAACCTCCAATCCTTGCCTCAGGGATGCTTCTTCCATTCATCTCAACCTCTCCCTAACATTCCTTCTAGATTTCAATTATACATCTCCCAGTTTCCAACCATACATAGACATTACATATCAAATGAGTGACTATGCCATCAGATCTCTCTAGCAACCACGGAAATTTTTTTTAATCAGAGGGGGAAAACACGCACACGTGCTCGTCTCAAGATTTGAACCATGATCTTTTGAGTGATATGCACATCGTGCTACCAACAGACCATTGAAATGGGTTCAACAACCACGGAATTGTCAAAATGTCTAATAGTGCAACCTGCATCACTAATCTTTCCTAGATTTCTAATGCCATATTATATTACTCATAATCAACTATATAGCTTACCTCATCTAGTCTTACCATCATCCTAAATGTCGATTTTGTTGGCATTTTGCCAACCTGGGGAAACGAAATATCACCAGTGCCAAAGTCAATCAAAAATGGAAAATGCACATTAAATTTGATTTTTTTTAGAAATTAAGGTTTTCAATGAGTTGATCAACAAATAAAATAGAAATGCATCCTCATTTTCTAAAATAAAGGTCAAAATATAAGTTTTATAGTAATATTGTCATTATAATTATTGATATCGCACATGCCAATATGCAAACTGAGTAAGCGTGCAGTTAGAAGTTTAGCCCTATAGAATGCTTAAATAAGTTGGAATAAAAAATAATGCACTCTCTCAAAATTCGCAATATACATATATAATAGTCTGAATATTTACCATGTAAATAAGTTGATATAAATTATCACTTGTCAGAAGTCAAAACTAAGGCTACTTTTAAGCATCAAAATTATAGATTAAAAATCTATAGTTAACACATGCACACTGTATGCTCTATTGACCACGTAATATGTCATGAACTTTGTTGTTGATATCAACATTACACAAACTGTATACACTATGTTGAGAGTTTTTATGCTATGTGACTCTTTTACAACTTCTCTCTTCTGTATAAGAGAAACCTTGGGCTCTATGAATAAACAACGAAGTGTTTTCTTCAACATGGTATTAGTGCGACATGCCTAGACCGGAGCCATGAGCCACACCTCCCAACCCTACCTCCCATCCTCGCACCCCAACTCAGAGGCGCTTCCATTGTCACACGGCAGCCTCCAAGCACTGCCGCCGGCTGCTGCCAGCGGACCGCCTAGCGTCAATGCAGCCCTAGAGGCAGCACCAGCCAGGGTGCTCCTGCTGCCCTAACGGCAGTGCAGCAACACTCCTGCTGCTGTAACAGCAGTCGGGCGGACCCATAGGTGCCACTCAGAAGCCATACGGTCGTTGAGCGTCATCCGACGATGCTCGGTGGCCATCCTGCGACCCTCAGTTAGCAGTTCTGGGTCTGATTTCGGAGTTTGATCTGATTTTACCCTGTTTCAAACCAAAATCAGACTAAGTTTCGCCTCATCTTGTCTAAGAGGGGTTGTGGTACGAGTCTACTCCCACAACCACCCCTTTGTATGTCCGTGTAGACGCTTCACAATCTGTTTAAGGTCCCAGTTATCTGTCCACGATGTCAGAAAACATAGTTGACACACCATCTAGACTACATGTACCTTCAAGGGTCCAACACATAATGTCAAGATGGACGGAACAAACTACTAGTGGTGGGTGATGCATTTCATGAATTTATTGCAATGCCATGGTAACATACTTTGATGCAGGATGAGCTGGTGGACAAGACCGAGACCAATGCCTCATCGGAAGCAGATGGTGCATATGCTAAAGTATGGTTATATGATACTATCTCTGTTGAGATAGCTAATGATATCCTGAGTCAACCCACAGCAAAGGCGATGTGGGACATCCTCGCAGGTATATACTCTCAAGCGAAGAATGAGTCGAGATATTGCAACTCCGTCTTGATATCTTCACAACCAAACATGGTGATCATCCTCTTCACGCCATGTACACATCTCTTCCATAGCTACATACCTTTGACGGCTTCACTAGAGCATCATAAGGCATATAGAGATTTTGTCATGACCGAGGTGTTTCTAGCTGCATATAATCCAGAATACGACTCAGACCGCTCTCAGTTTCTCATAGACGCTACCATATCGCCTATGGAGAAAGTGTACCATAGACTGAGCAGACTGAGTATCCCATCTGTCACATCTTCTCAGACATCGTCAGCTATGACAGCTTCTCGTGGCAGATATGGTTCGTCTCCATTCAGAGGATGAGACATACGAGGCAAAGGAGGTCCACGCCCACATCAATCCTTTTCCTATTATTACCGATCAAGTCATTCAGAGGACACGCGCTACTCAAAGCATGGATTCCCACCATTGGCATGTGTTGTTGAGTAGATTTAGACTTCTAATTCCACTCATCATCGTTATGATAAGTTCGTTGCTCGTCTAAGAGATCATGCTACCAACTGCAACATCTTCTAATATTGGTCCATCAAATATTGCAACGTCTGCCTCTACTAGTATTTCAGGTATTACTTATGTATTTACTAGTCACTTTAAACTAGATCCTTCAGAATGGATAATGGACTCTGGAGCATCTCATCATATATGTGGAGATCGCTTACAGTTTGGTACCTATAGTCACGCACAACCAGGTAGATTAGTGATCATTGATGATGGGACACATTATTCTATTACCAAACAAAGAGAGGTTCATTTGACTCCCTCCATGAATCTGCAAAATGTTCTTCATGCTCATGTCTTCTCAATGAACTTATTATCTATCAGTTAGATTATGAAAGATTTACATCAAGCTATATTTGACCCTATTTTCCTTATTTTCAGAATATACTCACGGGCATGGTGATTGGATGTGGCCGTGAAACATGGAGGAATGTACAAGTTGACCTAGTCTCCTTATGTTGGTGCTACTGATGCGATTTCTCCATAATACATGGTATCTTAGATTTGGTCATCTATCACTGCAAAAGATTTGTCGCCTCATCCATGGCATATCTACCAAGTCCACTTTCCAATGTGAACTATGTCAACTTGGAAAGCATCATCGGTCCAACTTTCCAAGTCGTCAAAGTCATAGTAGTCATAGTCCTTTTGAGTTATTTAATCTTGATATGTAAGGTCTGAGTCGTGTACCTGATCATTAAGGACGCTAGTACTATTTAGTTTGCGTCGATGATTTTTCCATATTGTCATGGGTATTTTGGTTAAAGAATACGTCTAATGCTAGTACATTGATTCATGCTAGTACATTGATTCAGAAATTTGTGATTGAAATAAAGAATATTTTCTATGCGTTTATAAAATATATTCGTTCTGATAATGCTCTTGAGTTCTGTACAACACAATTGTCTCATTTTTTAGTTCACAAGGCATTATCCATCAGACTTCATATTCCTATACTTTTCAGCAGAACGATATTGTTGAACGCAAACACCGTCACCTTCTGGATATCATTAGGACTCTCCTCATTCAAATTCGGGCTCCTCATTCATTCCAAGGTGATGTTGTGATGACATCATGCTATCTTATTAATCGGATGCCCTCTACCATTTTGGATAAAAAGGTTCCTTTCTCTCTTGTTTTTCCAGAAAAAGACATTTTCTCTTTTATGCCATGAGTATTTGATTGTGTGACATTTGTCCACCTCTTGCATCATGGCCATGACAAGCTCACTCTTTGATCTGTCAAATGTATGTTTGTTGGCACTCTCATACCCAAACGGATTTTCGGTATTTTGATCATGTAAAATGAAAATATTGTCAGTGTCGATGTTACCTTATTTGAGTTCATAGTGTACAATTCTCCTACACGTGACAGATTGAGTCCCTCTGAGTCTAAGGATGCGGTTATTCTTTCACCTCCACCTACACATGTACCTTAATATGTCCTCCACACTCCAATGCCTTCCTCAACATCCAGCAACCCCAGATAAATTCTGAAATTTGATTTCAATTGATGGTATCGATGGTGTGTATGATGTACATGGGAAATTTCAGGAAGAGCATGCAAATGTGCAGGATGAACCGAAACCATCACAGGGAGCAATGTTTAGGAAGGTGTTGTGCGGTATTGATGCAAACAAAAATATTCAACGGTGGAAAATAACTTTCGGTGGAAGAAATATAGATGGAGAAGAAATTAGAGGATGAGAGCAAAGAAGATCACGCCGGTTGCGTGGAATTTTGGAAAGGAATCGCAAGATCGCGCTGAGGGAAGGATAGAGAAACCAAAGAGATAAACTCAAATTTTTTATATCATCTGACTTCCCTTTACAATAGACTACCAACCTTTTTATATAGGAGGGGTGGAATTACAAAAATAGAAAGCGAATCAAATTTAAAATCCCATTCGATCCTAATTGACTCTGATTGATTTGAAACAAAATTCAAATCTATCTCTATCCTATTTTAACTCTAATTCGAAATTAAAAATTCAAATTTCAAACTGACTAATTAATTTCGAGATCACGCACGATCTCTTTATTTAAATAAACATTGCGACGACTTGAATAAACGTAAATAAAATTAACGGATAAAAATATCAAGCCCTATGTTAATTTTGTGTTGCATCAATTCTCCTTCGCTTGAAAAATTCGTCTCCTAACGAATTACTTTATCTTCGATGCTTGACGGCTTGATTTCAACGTTCTTGATCACCTTTTGGAAGAAAAGGTGTGGGGCAAACGACTTATCCCAGATTTCTTTGGTGAGATATTTGGAGTCGTCAACCCCATGCCAAAAGAACATATGTGGCGCAAAAGGCGGCATCTCCACGAACTTGTCTCCTTATTACGACGATCGAAAAATTAATGAAGCATGAACAACATGGCCTTCGGAGAACCCATAACAAATGTGTGGCACAAACCTAAGATGAGAGGAGATGTGGGCAATGAACTAATCCATAGGGTCCTTATATAGAGGAATCCCATACTCCTATTCCTATTTAGAGAATGTAGCAGCCTTAGTTTCCTTTTCTCAGCACCTGTCTTTAAGTTTTCTCGCTCCAGGGGGTAGAAATGCAATTTTTCTACCTCTTCACTTGAAATATCCCTTCTTATTTACCACCAACTTCAACCTTTAAATAAAAGTTTTCTTGTGGAGGTAAGTTTCTGCAAAATTTCCAAATCAAACCCTCATCCCTAAATTAGGGATTCAATTTCTGTTGCCGAGAAATCCCTCGCTTGTGTTCCTTGCTTCCAAGATAAGAGGCGGCAGCACTGAGATGGAAGGTGTCGACGACGGGAGTCTTTAATAGCGCATCCCTCTCTCGGGCGAGGAGGGTGGGAACGACGGTGGGAGATCGCCTGGCTGTAGCAGCGACTGGGGGACCTGGGCGGGACTCACACCCGCGCGGATGGTGCTTGCGGCATCGAGCTGGGTCGCGGGGCTGTAAGCAGCGGTGGCGCAACGGGTAGGGCGGCCTCGAGCGGCACCGAGGACGGAGGTGCGACGACCTCAAATCGTGCACGCAAGGATGATCGTGCCTAAAACACGTGCAAAGACTGCTGGAGTTCAAGGTCCAGCGACGAGAGGAGCGTGGAGTCGCACAAGGGCAGTGGCGGCCCAATTGGGAGGTGAGTGGGAGGAAACACCAGCGATGGTTTAGGCTGCCATAAACTTGACCCTGAGGAAGGCGGCATGGCTTGTAGCACTGAACTAAGGGTGCTTTGGCAAGGGCATGCAATCCTGGCACATAGATGAGGGTCAGTTGGCCGCCGACATCACCGAGGTCGAGTATGGAGTAATAGACAGTGGCAGTGATGAATTTAGGGATTCCTGGATTGCATAGGAAAGCACCTTGTCAGAGATTCCAACAATCTCTTCTGCAGTGCTCTCATCATATTTGGCCTCATCTTTTCGTTCTTGGATAGCAACTTTTATTGCTAACAAATCTAGGAATTCGAACTCTTCGTCCGATGGATCTTCGTCGAATATAGGCTCATTTTTTCATTTTTTTCCTGGACAGCAACTTCAACATCGAAAAACTCAACGATTTCATATTCTTCGCCCATAGGATCTTCATCAAATATGACCCCCGAGTCTTCCTTGTCTTCTCGTAACGAAGTTGCGGCAGATAAATTTTCATTTTGAATGAAAATACCTTCATATTCTTGACCGAAATCGTGTTGAGCAGCAGCTACAGCAGTCTGAATTTTATTGTTGATGAGCGAATCTTCATCGATTGTCGTGCCCAGCCATGCTCGTACCTTGACGCTTGATACAAGTCATTGCTTGAACTTTTGTTGACGCACACGTGAACGCGAACCATGAGATAGGCAGCTTAACTCGAATTGCAATCGCTAATACTCAACAGGATCGTCGAATCGTAAGAACGATTCAGTTTCCATCCTCTGATACCAAATGATGCAAACAAAAATATTCAACAGTGGAAAATAACTTTCGGTGGAAGAAATATAGATGGAGAAGAAATTAGAGGATGAGAGAAAAGAAAGTCACGCCGGTTGCGTGGGATTTTGGAAAGGAATCGCAAGATCGCGCTGAGGGAAGGAGAGAGAAACCAAAGAGATAAACTCAAATTTTTTATATCATCTGACTTCCCTTTACAATAGACTACCAACCCCTTTATATAGGAGGGGTGGAATTACAAAAATAGAAAGCGAATCAAATTTAAAATCCCAATCGATCCTAACTGACTCTAATTGATTTGAATCAAAATTCAAATCTACCTCTATCCTATTTTAACTCTAATTCGAAATTAAAAATTCAAATTTCAAACTGACTAATTAATTTCGAGATCACACACGATCTCTTTATTTAAATAAACATTGCGACGACTTGAATAAACGTAAATAAAATTAACGGATAAAAATATCAAGCTCTATATGTTAATTTTGTGATGCATCAATTCAGTCAACGGGGTCACTACATAGAAAGTATGCGGTATGCGAGAGAGTATGCGGTTTTATGCGGTTTGGTAATTTTATTATTAGAAATATAAAAAGAAATTTAATGTTGTAATAATATCCTCAGTCAGGAGAGTATGCAGGGACCAGGGAGTACGCGGTTTTATGCGGGAGAGGATGCGATTATATGCGGGAAGTATGTGTTTTTATGGTATTATGTGCAATAATAATATACTAAGTCTTCTCCCACTATAAGTAGGGTCGGCTACATGGATTCTTGCTTAAATCCATGTTGAAAGATTCGAATATATGCGGGGAGTATTGCTTTTTGTTCGTTAAAACTCTGTTACTCTTTTGCTTTAATTAATAAAACTTGGGGCGGACACCACAGAGTGTTTCCCCCTATCTTTTAGACTTCAAAAAAAATCCATGTTGAAAGATTCGTATATTTTTCACGTTGACCGTCGACTACCTAACGCAACCCCTGTAAGAGTGGGATTTGAACCCTGATCTTTTGCGTGGTAGACACACTGTACTACCACTAGACCATTAAGTGGGTACTTATGGTATTATGTGTATAATAACAAAATGTTTATTAGAAAAGCGACCGAGTAGGCGGCCGCATTGGGGGCATACTCGGTCGAGTAGGCGACCGCCTTCTCGCGCGCAGCGCCGCCTATGCGCTACGTTGCCCTAGCACAGCTTACTTATCCGCACATGCTCTCGCGATTCCCCGCGCATCGTTCCTTCGCGTGCGGCCCCTCAGTGTGCCGCGCCTACACGTGCCGATGTCGTGTTCGTCGTTTGGTTCAAGGTTTTAAAAAACGTGAGGCGTATCGAGGTGTTTTCCAATATTTCTTCGAGGCGTAAGCCTCGAGGCGTATCGAGGCGTAAGCCTCACTCCATAAAGAAAATATTTTATAAAACATGCTAATTAATCACAACTATATTTTACAAGTCCTAGATATTAAATAGCTTTGATAAAAAAAACATATTCCATGACATTGCAAGGCTAATTCCATGTTATAAAACACCATATTCGCACGATAAAAGTTCTACTTCTAAACTCAAACAAGTTATAAATCCCAACAACAACAAGGACAAAAGTTCAAAAGTACAATGACCATGAAGATACATAAAAAGGCTAACAAAGTAAGTTCTAAACATCAACAATCACTGCATCTCTAAACATCGACATCATCTCCACTTTCACTGCTACTAATAGGATCATCCAACGAATCATCCATATAGTTGATTTGTGCCTCGTCATCATCGTCGTCAGTGAGTTCCTCATTAGCTTGGATGACATCTTCTTCAATATCAACACCTTTCCCTACAAAGAAAAGGTTTCATAGATTTTGAGTATTATATATTATAATATAATCCAAGAGATAATATATATCTTAGATTCTTACTCACCTTTACCCTTACATTGTTTCTTCTTCGCTGGTCGTTCTCCACCTAGTCCCTCAATATCCACTATTTCATCATCAAGAGAAAGATTTGCATCGAGCTCGTGAAAAACCTCAATTTCACTCGTGCCTAGGTGGAACTCAGATATCCATTCATTATCTGAATCAATATCTTGCAAACAAAGGGGATCTTCTAATGTCTTCTTTCTTACTTCTTTTTGCTTCAACCTCAAATTGAACATGCAAAAAACCAAGTCGTTGAGCTTCTCTTGCTTTAATTTGTTTCTTCTTTTAGTGTGCACCTGTGCATCAACGGTTCGTTAATCATTATATTTGAAAATATAACGTGCTTGAACTATGGTTGTTCGTCAATCTCTTCTGGGTTAAATTAAATTCTCACCTGATTGAACGAACTCCAATTTCGTTCACATCCCGATGCACTGCAAGTCAAACTCAAAATTCGTATGGCAAACTTCATCAACTCAGGTGTCTCAGCTCCAAATGCTCGCCACCAATCCGCTGTAATTTGTTAATACATGATGAAATAACATATTTAAAAAAAATTAATTAAAGCTAGATGAAATTTAAATTACGATTGATTTCATACCAGGACTTCTCTTCTTCCTGGTGTCAATAGCATTTGCCCAACCAAACAAGCCTTTTGCATTAACATATGCATCAGACTGCAAGTCAATTTTCTCTCTTTCTTCCCTATCCACGACCATCCTTTGCAGGCAAGAGTACCATCCAACTTTGACCTCATAATCATTGTTGAATGTTGGTTCATACAAGCATTGTGGATTAAGGAAGTAAGCAGCAGCATGCAAATGTGTATGAAGTTGTTTATCCCATTTCTTATCCACAATGTCCCAGACTCCCAGAGTTGCTTGTATTTTTCTTCATTATTGCGTAAATTCCGAGCGATTTCCTCCTTTGCCCTATCCATGGCTTCATAAATAAATCCCATTGGAGGATATTTCTCAGAATCAACCATTCTCAACACCATCACCAATGGCTTGGTTGTTCGGATCACATAAGCAACACCAGGCCAAAAAGATTTGCTCTTCGAAATAATATTTTGGACACTTGCCTTTTTCCTTGGATAAGTAAGAACTAGATTTCCACCTTTTTAAGGTGAAAAATGACTCCAAATGATCCTTCACTATGAGTAATCTCTGCAAGGTGAGGAAAGCTGTAGCAAAACGAGTGACAGCGGGCCGCACTAAATCTCCACCTACATGATTCCTCACCATAGCCAACACCCATGCATGGTTGTAGATGAAGTTGATGATTTGCTTTGCCTTCTTAAAAACGGAGTCATGCAAAGGCAATTTCAAGATGTCCTCCAACATAAGATCAATACAGTGTGCTGCACATGGAGTCCAGTACAAGTGTTCCCTCTTCTTCATCAACATCTCCCCTGCTGCTTTATATGTTGCTGCATTGTCAATGATAACTTGTATTACATTTTTTTTCACCAACTTCCTCGACAACCTCATCCATTAACTTGAAAAGAAATTCCGCATTTTTAATTTGTTCGGATGCATCAACAGATTTTAGGAACCAAGTTCCTCTTGGGTTGTTTACCAAAAAATTGATCAATGTACGACCTTTGGTATCTGTCCAACCATCAGACATAATGCTACATCCTATCTCTGACCAGGATGCCTTAACGTCATCCATCATCGCCTTTACAGTCTCCACTTCCTCCCTCAATATCCAAGTACGCAACTCATGCATGCTTGGGGGTTTAAATCCCCTCCCAAAGTTTCCAACTTCCTGAAACATTGTCTGATAAGAAAGGCTATTGGCCACGTTGAAAGGCAATGTATTTTCAATAAAGAATCTCCCGACGCTTTTGCAAACCCTCCTTCTTTCTTCTTTTTTCCACGAAGCATTCAGAGTTACTTGTTTGGAAGGACCTTGGGCACTCCCAGACCCAATCCCTAGCTTTCCACTTCCACCTTCACATGCACCTCCACATAGGAAAAAGTCCATAGGACCTCTAGCTTTGTGTGCGCCGCTAGATCCCGTGGGCACATGTTCATCAAATCCAGATGGTCCAAGATTTGTATATGCTCCCACTCGACGAACCTCTTCCATCTCTTCATACAATCTCCTTCTTGCATGATCCTTCTTGGATAAGAAATCTTTCATCTCATTTTCGACTTCAATAGGCACATTTGGACAACTTCTAACATTCTTGCGGCTCTTTACCAGATGCTCTTTAAATCTAGCAATGCCTCCTGTGACAGTTTGTCCACAAAACTTGCACTTCACATACTTGTATCCTTTCAATTTTTTGTCCCCTTCTAGCTCAACCTCTATGCAATATTTCCATGCGGGATCTGTTCTTTCCTTCCCCGAGCTCCCTCCATCTCTTCTAGCTTTTGGTGCCATTTCTGAAATGTTAAACATACAATATGATATATGAATCACAATTAAAAACCATGACTAAAACATATATTAAAATAATTTTCTTACAAGGTTGGAGTCCTCACATCATATAAAAATCCATCTACTCCTTGACACCCATGATGCTCCATATATCAACAACAAAATATTGATCTATACTTGATTATAAATTTATAATTAATGTTAAAAAAATACCCAGCAATGTAGCACGTATAAATACAAAAATATATCCATATTCAATCATATTCGTATTTGTTTTAGAGATAAGTATGAATTCTTAGATAAGGCACCAAACAAATAGGAATTTGAGTATCATAATACCTCAATATTGAAATTGGGCAGGATATCAAAACTTAGAATCATGTAGCTCCCTCTACATTATAGGTTAAGCATACAGTAGCATGTTGTCGAAACGTAAACATGAATTTTTGGAAGAATCACACACTTCAATAACTTGCTTCAATTTTTATACAAAATGTTTATTCAAATATTAACATCTCTATTAATTCAAACTGTAGGATTGTACAAGTATTCCAAACATGTGCCAAACAAAACATTCAATTGCTGACAGTTTCTGTTGCGTATCATTCCGAACATAATCTTCGAAATAAATACCCAGTTAATCCAAATAAGAGTGTTTCCAGACACATACCACAAGCCACAAAACCTGAGAAAGGGCGATTAGGGCATGCAAGTTGCAAGTAAATTGAGACATGAGGATACCAGGCAATGGAGCAGGCGGGGGCAGCCGAGCAGGCGGGGGCAGCCGAGCAGGCGATGGAGCAAGCAGGAGAAGCCGAGCAGGCGGTGGAGCAGCCGATGGAGGAGCACCGGCAACAGGCGATGGAGCAACGATGGAGCAACTGGCGGCACTCGGCAAAAATCGGGGAAAACCTAAGAAGACGAAGGGCGACACGATAAGTAATTAGACCACTTAAATGTCACGTGATGTCATGCGCATTGAAAGGTCATGAGGCGGCGCCTCAATAGCGCCTCACGCCTCAGCGCCTCGAGGCGCGCCTCATGACATTTGAGGCGCACGCCTCACTGAGGTTGTTTGAGGCGTGCGCCTCGAGGCGTTTTTCCTAGAAAAACGCCTCGAGGCGTACGCCTCAACGCCTCGAGGCGCGTTTTTAAAAACCATGGTTTGGTTGATGGATTTGGGTGCATAAGTGTACATATACATTCAAATCCCCGTAAGTTTGTATAGACATTGACTCTTTGGTCTACAAAATCCTAGCCTTCTACATCCGACATTATGTCTGAGAACAAGGTTGATGTACTCGCCATAGGCGCATTCAGAGGTTCGACGCCTATTGTCAAAATGGAAGGGACAAATTATGAGCTCTGGGTTATGCAGTTCATGAGCCTGATGAAGTCAAATGGTAAGAAACATATTCTTACCGATGAAGAGTCGGTGGAGAAGATTGGGGTAAATGCCTCGTGGGAGGAACACTTATGCCAAAGTTTGACTTCTTGGTACATTGACGATTGAGATCGCCAATGATGTGTTACATCAACCTATTGCTATGGACATGTGGGATATCTTCGCAGCAACATATTCTCAAGCGAGGAATAAGACGAAGATCCTTCAACTTCAGCATGACATATTCACTATTAAGCAGAATGGGTGTCCTTTGCATTCACTGTATACAACCTTGCGTAGGATGCTTGAGAAGCTCCACAATTTCATGCCCCTAACGGTGACTCCAGAGCAGCAGAAGACATATAGGAATGCCATGGTTGGGGCATTCCTGGCAGCCCTTGATCCTAAATATGATGTTGCTCGCTCCCAATTTCTAGAGGATGCTATATTTCTCCCATGGAGGAAGCGTTCCGCAGGCTCAACAGGATTACTATTCCATCTACAATCATTAACCAGACTTCCCCGGCTATGGCAGCTTCTCAAGGAAGAGGAGGCTCTTCTACCTTCCATGGATGCGGACCTCGTGGTAGAGGAGGTCGCATTCATAAGCCCTGCACCTTTTGTCATTGTCCATGTCATACCGAGGAGACATGCTACTCCAAGCATGTTTTCCCAGCATCAACCCGCATAGCAGAACAGATTGAGTCTCCTGCTGCTTCTGCTTTAGATCAGAGGTTTGATCACCTTGTGGCCAGACAGAGGGATATTATACCTCCTTCCGCTTCATCATATTCGGGGGGTCATTCAGATGGGGCAGCCTCAACTTCTGCGAGTACCTCTACTACAGCTAGCACCTCATGTGCTTATGCTTTTACATCTTGTCATGGATCTGAGATTATAGAGTGGATTATAGACTCCGATGCAACACATAATTTATGTGGAGACCCACAACATCTTACATCATATAGACAAGTTCCATCATGGAGAACAGTTGTGATAACTGATGGGACTCATTCCCCAATAACAGGACAAGGGGAGATCACTTTGACGCCTTCGATGCGTTTGCATAATATGTTACATGCTCCTGATTTCTCTATAAACTTGCTTTCTATTAGTCGGATTACAAAGGATTTATACTATCGAGCTATTTTTTACCCATGTCTCTTGTTTTACAGGACATTCTTACAGGCAAAGTGATTGGGTGTGGTCATGAGCAGAGTGGCCTCTATCGCCTGATTCGGACTACCTATGCAGGCATATCTTCTCATTCGTCTGGATCAGTCTCTCCGTTCACTTGCATCTTCGGTTTGATCATCTTCCTCTTCAGAAGATGTGTCATATGATGTTGTAGATTTCACCTAGTTCTTCCTTTCAGTGCGAGGCTTGTCAGTTGGGAAAGCATCATCAGTCTGCTTTTCCCAGTCGTCAGAGTCGGAGCAGTAGCTCACTTTTTGACTTACTTCATATTGACATTTCGGATCCGAGTTGTGTTCCTCATCACCAGAGGCACATGTTTTATCCTGTGGTTGTGGATGATTTTTTCACGGTTGTCATGGGTGTTTTTTTGAAAAAAAAATATGAAGCAGGAGATATGACCAAAACCTGTATTAATGATGTGCAGAATGTTTTCTCTACTTTTGTGAGGTTTGTGTGAACTAATATGCTTTGGAATTTTGTACTCGTGCTCTATCTCATTTTCTTTCATCTCGAGGGATTATTCATCAAACATCTTGTGCTTACACCTCACAGCAAAATGGTTTTGCTGAGAGAAAGCATTGTCATCTTCTTGATGTTACTCGAAATCTTCTCATTCAGAGTTGTGCACCACATTCGCTTTGGGGTGATGTAGTTCTCATAACATGTTATTTGGTGAATCGTATACCATCGTCTATTTTGGGTGAGAAAATTCTTTTCTCCATAGCTTTCCCTGATGAGTTATTCTCACTCACTCCTCGTGTGTTCGGATCTGTTTCTTTTGTTCACCAGTTGATTCCAGGTCTGGACAAGCTCTCTTCTAGAGTTGTCAAATGTATATGTGTTGGGTACTCCAGGACTTATAAGGGATACCAATGTTATGACCCTTTGCGTAGAAAATACTATATCAGTGTTGATGTTACATTTTTTGAGTTTGTGATGTACTTCTCTCCTACAGATGATAGGTTAGCTTCATCGGACTCAGATGATGAGGTCTACATGCCACCTCCTCCTACGAGCTATTCACCACCTCCTCCAGTGCCTGATGTCCCATCTCCACCAGTACCATCACCTCCTCCACCTCCTCCTACTACCCAGTCACATGCGCCACTTGTTCCATCTTTACCTAACTTCTATACTCGTCGGACTGCTTCTGCTCATGTTCATCGCCAATCATCTGATATGCCATAGGTTTGTTTTGATAACATAGCTTCTAAAAATGGATCTGGAGATATATCTATGCAGGAATCATTGCAAGAAATAGCCCACAGATGGTGGATGTTCCCTCTGACTTGGATATTCCTATTGCAGTTCGAAAGCAGAAGCGGACTTGTGCTTCCTACTCCCTTGCTTCCCAGGTCTCCTTTCATCGTCTACCACGTGATTTCAGAGATTTACAGTGGCTCTATTTGTCGTGGAAATTCCATGAAAGTATGATGAGGCATTAAAGGATAGTTGCGGGTGCTTGGCTATGGAGGAGGAGATGGTTGTGCTACAGTCACGTGGTACATGGAGTCTTGTTTCTGCTCCAGTTGATGCATCCGTTGTGGGATGTAAATGGGTGTTCACTGTGAAACACCGTGCGGATGGCAATGTGGATCACTATAAGGTGAGACTTGTGGCACGTGGGTTCACCCAGACATATGGGTGGACTATCATGATACTTTCTCTCCAGTTGCCAAGCATTCTACTCTGTGTATTCTTCTTTTCGTTGTTGTGACACGAGATTGGCCTATGTACCAGCTTGATGTGAAGAATGCCTTCCTCTATGGTGATCTATAGGAGGAGGTCTACATGCAGCAACCAGTTGGGTTTGTTGTTGAGGGGGAGTTGTCAGAAGGTTTGCAGGCTACACAAGGCTATCTATGGCCTTAAGCAAAGTCCAAGAGCATGGTTCCAGAGACTATCTATGTCATCACAGACGCAACTATATAGTCAGATCTTGGAGAGCATTGTCTGTCATTTCATTCTGGAAGGATAAGTAGTTGTAAACGGAGCTTTTGTTATCTTTTACTAAGGATCTCCACACTTGCCACTAACCACAAAGCAATGGTGCTTGATATGTGTCTAGTTCTGATCAGTTTGAGGGTGGAACATGGGCTCCAAATTTTCGATTCTGAGTTTTGTGGCAAAGGTTGCAGTGGGTTGATGGACCCTACTTAGCACTATGGAGAGTCCAACTTCATGAATGGATCATTAGGTGTTATGCAATGATCACTTCACTGTCAAAAAGGCCTATAAAGAGAAATGAGTGCTTTTAATGCAAGATAATGGTAACACGACAAAAGATTGTAGATTGTTGTGGGATTAAAAGGTGCCTTTAAGAGTAAAGACCTTTATATGGTAGCTTCATAGAGCACAAGAGATGACGAAGGTTCTCAGGGCACAACTCCTTCATGAGACATGGTATCTCGCCTATTGTGCTTAAGAGATCCTGAATGAGGTGATTTCCCTGAATTGAGATGAGTGCCCTCGAGATGGTTGAGGCATAAGCCTTGATTTCCCCAAAAAAATATGCAATTTTAGCAAATAATATTATATAATTCTAACAAAACTATACTATAAATCGGTAACGCAAGTATCCACACTTAAAGATATGAAAATAGTTGTATGTAAGTATACTAAGTATTCAACGTCAACGAGTAAAAAAATTACCGTGAAATTAAGTATAAGGTGTTTGTCTATCTAAATATACAAATAAACTCATTAAACTCATTCACGCTGATCAAAAGAATACCAAACTATTTAAACATGAGCATTTAATTGATTACAGTGGATTGGACTCATAAAAACTCTAATTATAAGAAGCATACCAAAAAGCTACATATTGGTTGTAATTGTACCATTCACGTGCAAGCTGTATCCAATTGATATATAGAAACAAAGATTCTAAGAGTGAAAAAGGCAGCAGGCTATAATTGGATGATTGGATCTTGGGGTGTGTGAGTAAGAGGATGTATAAGGACGAGAGATAAGAAAGCTTCCAACAACGAGCAGCAACCATCAACTACAAGCAACGATGGCGAGTAACAACGGCCAACATACAATAGACGGACTTTTCTGCACACAAAATAGGATAAGGCTCGGGTTTGGGAACAAAGAAAGGAGATATTTCTCACATCAACCACATATGGGACACATGCATTTCAAAGCCAAGGCGCAAGCCCCAGCCTCGCATTGCCGCCTCAGCCTGGAGAGGCGCACACCTTGCTACTAAATCCACACGACTGTTTGCCTTAAGGTGTTACAGGGCCATCTCACCCGACTGCTAGGCCACCTCAAGCCACACCTTCTCGTATCATGATTTTGGTCCTATAAGTGAATTTAAAGAAAATCCTTTAACTTGCACTTGTAAAAAGATAACATGCAATTACGTAGCCTTCTTTTGATCTTCTACTTGAGATAATATGTCAGGGGTCACCAAATCATGAGGAGCATTTAGCAGTCATGATGATATCAACTGATTCAAGTAGAACTTTTGAGATGAGAATAAAATAAAGAGAAACACAAGTAGCTTCACAAATTAGGAAGAATGAGTTGAATTCCGCATAAAAATTTTGAAAAAAGAGAGTGTGCTGCCCTGAGTTGGGACCCACCACAGAAAAATATATTAAAGTCTCAAATTACAAAAGTCCAGGATAAAATGAAGGGCCTTGCTACTCTCCAACATTCTCAATATAAAAATGTTGACCGCGGAAAATGAGCTCATTTTGAGCACTTCAAATTACCCAGCGATGATCGAAGGGCATGATGCAATCCTCCTGCGAATTGCCGCAAAATGATGGAACCGACCTCCAGAAAGCAGTTCTATCCTCTGTTCTAAGTCAAGAAACTCTGGTCCGTTCTCAAAAGCCTGTCGAATGGACACATCTGAAAAAGAGATTATCCATATCTTCATCCCCAACACATTTTTGGCACCTCATGTCTCCAGTATAAACATCCATGTCTCACCAGCCATAGAAAAAATTTTATCCTGGGAGGGAACTTGTATTTCCAAATCAAACTGCAATCGTGCATGAACCAGCACATACGAAGTCGAGAAAGCCTTATCAGCCTTTTTGACCAAGAAGGGACATTTATCCAAAACCTATCATCCCGACACGACAATCTATATCCTCTATCTCACCGGTTAAAGCCGAGGAAATCCCCAGACACTGCTCGAAGAAGACGGATGCAAAAGAAGGGGCTTCAAAGCAGGTAGACCAAACATGTGCCATGATGAATCTCGTATTCATCATGTTAAAATTGGTCAATTAAGCTCTGGTCCCCAAAATCCATTTGCATTTAACCATTAATAGAGCATCATTAGCAATACATACATGTGTAAATAATATTCAGATTTCATCATGCATAATTGCATAATGTGTAAATTAGCCTAAAAAGCTATTAACTTCTCATATTTTTAATTAATTCATCATAACTCCAATTGACCTGAAACCACCATCATTGTGTGGATATTACTAATATAAATAAATAAAAAATACAAAAATATACTAACCCAAATAAGTGTCAAATAAACCCAAAATCAAATTTCACATCTGACGGACTAAAACGCACATATCCCCCTCATACAGTGTCCGATTTTGGTTTACTTACTTTTAAAGTACTTCATTTTCAAATACCTTCAAAACAAGACCAATTTTGTAAAATTCAGAGCTCATATGTGAGTTGGGTTTTGGGCCTCTTTTACGCATTTTATCTTTTTGCTATTTTTGACCTGAGTTTTTATGTACATAATTAACCATTTTAATTTTATTTCTTTCTCATTTGTGTTCTTTGATGAAAGTTTTATTAAACGGCATAAAAATCTAAATCTAGATTAAGACTAAAATCAAAGAAACTAACTGTGTCCGAGTGTGTGTTGTGAGTCTGTACAAAATTCTCGTATTTCATACTTATATTTTATTTCCCTATTCTTTTATTTATTAAAAATCCAAAAAAAAGATTAGTGTTAATTTTTTTGTATTTTATCATATTTTTCTAGATTTTTATCCTCTTTTAAAACCACCAAAAAAATAAAAAAATCCCAAAAAGATGGTTTTCTACGGACATAGAGACCACCAAAAATTCCACTTCACACATATGACCTCTTTTGCTCCTGGATCCTTCATGAAAGTTGTAGATCTCGTCGAGACGAATACCTTTCGTGAAGGAATTTTTTCGAACCGAGGTATTCTTCAATTTTTTCTATTTTTCTTCTTCTTTATTTTTTGAAATTTTTTCGGGGTGACATGTGGCAGTCTGTGGGCGTGCCACGTGGCTCCCCCACCTCAACCCACTCCCTCTCTTCTCTCTCCTACCTCGAGCCACGCGCATAGCACGTGACGCCTTTCCTCTTCCTCCAGTCGTTCCCCCCCCCACTCAGTCGTTTCTCCGCATCCCCCGCGCGCATGAACGGTCGTCACCTCCCTTCCCTCTTCACCGATCGTTACGGTCGACCTCCCCCCCTCGACTAACGCCTCCTCCTCAAACCCTCCTTTAAATCCGATCGCCGACCTCATCGCATCTATTATCCACCATCTCCATATCTACACAGGAGTGAGAGAGAGAAAGCTCGAGTGAGGGCCGGTGACAGCGACCCCGTCATCGTCGACGAAATCCTCCTAGCGTAATCTGTGGTGTGCCTCACCGCGTAGCAGCCCTTCACGACACTGCAGAGTCGCGTCGTGCTCCGCCCACAACCGCCGGCGAAGACCAGGAGCGAGCTTCTACTCCTCCAACCCCCAAGCAAATCCACCTTCTCGTCCCGCGTGAGAGCACATCCTCTGTCCCAGAGCTCCTAGGTCTTGCAGGGACCTGGAGCTCCAGGTCCACGACTCTTTCTGCTCGAATAGGACCTTCACCTCCTCGCCTCGCGCGAGAGCATCTCCTCCGTCCAAGCTCCGCAGTCGCCTGAAACAGCACCTCCATGCTTGCACCCGGCCAGCTACGCCGCGCTCCATCACCGTCTACGCCGCGCTCCATCACCGTCTATGCCTGACCCCGCTCGACCTCACATCACCACACCACCTCCAGCTCCAGGTACCTGACCGCGCATCGCCCCACACGTCCGTTGCGTCCTCACGATCTCTACCCTGCCGCCACCCGCGCGAGAGCACCTCTGCAGCCGCCACTTCTCGCCATCAAGCTCCCCCGGTCGTGTGTCAACCGGCTGAGCTCCGCCTCGTCTGCACCGCACCCACCGCACGCCACCACTTGGAGCGAGCGCCCCGCTCGACACTCGTTCACTGGAGCCCCCAACCGCCAGCATCTCCGTCGTCGCCATCGCCCTCCAGCAGCCATTGGATCAAGGGCAAGGCCTTGATCCAACGGCCACGAACTCTCCACGTCGTCCCCCACCCGAGCCTCGACCCTAGCCTTAAGACGCAGGCGCCGAAGCTCGTGCACCTGCTACGTGGAAGCTCGGAACATCGAGCCTTAGCTTCCCCGCTGAACCGTGCTGCGCACGTGTACGGCACGTGTGTGGGGCGAAAATTACACCCGCACCCTCACCTTCCTCATGAACTGCAAGAAGACGCGTAGCTAACGTTATAGTCACGTGTTTTGCACGTAACTTTGGAGAATTTGCATATAAGCCCTCGCTACTTCTGATAATTGCAAATATACCCCTGTCGTGGGTATTTTCCAGAAAGGCCCCTCTGACTTCTTGTTTTGACAGATACGCCCCTCTAAAGACCTCTTTGAAAGGAAACCTTTATTTTATTTACATTTTAATCCCTGTAAATTCATTTTATCATATCTTTTGCAATATGAACTCTGATTTTAGCGCATAATATGTTGTTTTGAAGACATTTTCATGCTCTATCATTTGGCATAGTTTACGGATAGATCCAAGGTTGTTTCTTGATGATTATTATTTGAGAAGCATTTTAATCTTTATGCAAGCTGAAAATTGACTTATCTGCGCTCTTTTAATGATAAAATCGTTGATTTCTCTGCAGGGGCTCAATTGAAAATATTTTACGTGATTAATATTCTTTCAGGGACTGGAAATCATTATTTGAATAATTTAATCTGAGTAGGGGGCTCATCCAAGGAAAAGGAATTATTGATCATATTTTTTAGGAGTCAATTTTTGCAGGAGTACAAATTGATCTATTAATCCTCTTGTCAGTATTTGGATTTCAATTGATTTGATCTGTGATTTAATTTTGAGGATTAATTGATAAATTTATTTGAGGATTGAATTTCATAAATCATAGATCCGGTGCTTCATTCTCCATGTTTATTTCTTCGCATTTGTATTACAATGTATTATATTCTTCCAACATAGAAATTAATCAAACATTTAATTGATTATTTAAATTAATTTAAAACCACGCAACTAAAAATCACAGTTCCCTTTGTTCGACTTTAGTACACTTGTCAAGTAAAAATATTCCACAACATTTAAAGATTGTGATTTTTAATCGATCGTTTTTCACCTCCTATACTACAATTATAGATTATTAAAGAGGTGAAATCTGCGTTCATCAAATGGCGCTGTTGCCGGAGAACGACGAATTTTTAGGGTTTTAAATTATTTTTTGTGAAATTATTTTTTGGTGTCATTTTTTATTTTTTTTATTTTCTGCAATTCATTTTACATTTCTCTCTCACCTTTGATACTAATTGCAATTTCTCTCTTCGCAGATTACTCGGAGCTATTTTTTGGATACAAATCAAGGATTTGTGATGCAACAACAAAATTAGTAATGAAATAAGTGGCGACTTGACAATGAACCTACGGAATGAAAATGACGAATGACGGAAGAAAGCGAACGCTAAACAAATTTCAGCAACCACAAACGAGAAACGATCCGAAATTTAGCACCGATTTATCCACAATCTTACGGCAAATTAAATAGTTAAAGACTAAGGGAAATAAATAGCGATGTTGCAGTATTGGAACCTTAATAGATCACCAAACAAACAGCAGCATAACAGAACACCAAACTAATTTAAAAAGTGGAATAATATATGTGGAAGTACGCTCATACCACAACCGGCAAGGGATGGTAGGCCCGCTTCAGATCTGGTCGGCTTTGTTCACGGCGCTTGGAGGGCTATTAGCGGTCCTGGAGACTCCACAGTAGGCTATACGGTCGGCGGATGTCCCGAGCTGGATTGGCGAACGTGCGGGGCTTCACGGGAAGGCACGAGGGCCACAAATGCAGGGATGGCAGCGGCTGGTTTAGGGGTCCGGGCTGAAAGTACGCGGGGTGAAACACGACTGTGGGGGGGTTGAGGGAAGAGGGGTGTCGTGGCGAGGCGGCGCTGGAAGGTGCCAGAGGCGGCGTGGAGAAAAACCTGGAGGGGAGGAGGGGTGCTGGGCGAGGCGCGCGAGGGAAAGGAGAGGATTACGGGGAAGGGCGGTGCGGTGGGGGGGGTGAGGCGAGATGGGGAGAGAGGGCGGCGGGTTCGGCGATGGGAAGAAGAGAACAGGAGGCGGCGGGGGGGACTTAGGTTACGGGGAAGGAAGGGGTCGGGGAGAGAGAGATTCCGAGAGGGAGAGGGAGAGAATGAGGGAAAGGCGGCGGGGTGGGACTGGAGAGAGAGAGAGATCCGAGAAGAGAATTAGGGTGGAAAAAAATATTCAATTCAACTTGAATGACTCAATTACAAAGGGGGCCCTTTATAGGGGCTATTCCCCCTCAAAATAAGCAACAAATCCCTACAATTAGGGAAGGAAGAAATCAAAGGAAAGGATAAAAAAAGGCCTTTTATAATGAGCCTTTTACATGGGAATTAAATAAAATCAAATAAACAAAACAAATGCTAAATAGAATAAATAAAATAAATGTTCATAAAAATTGCTATCATGCTGCATCAACTCCCCCTGCAGAAAAGAATCTCGCTCCGTCGAGATGGCATCGTGGAAATTCCGAAGTATATCGGGGCGGAGTCGTTGGAGTTCATCCTCGTCAATCCAGGTGCAATCGATAAAAGGTCGTCCCTTCCATTTGACTAGATATCGTCGGAAGAGACCACGTCTAGTCGTCATATCTCGGATGTGTGCAATATCTTCAATCTGATCAGCATCGGTTGCGGTTGGCGGCTGGCGCATATCATCATTGGCGGGAACTGCTACTGGGGTGGCATCGGTCTGTTCATCTCCAGGATATAAAAAGAGATCTGATACATTGAAGACCGGTGATGTCTGAACGTCTGGCGGCAGGTCAAGTAAATATGCATTGGGCCCAATCCTCTTGAGGACTCGAAATGGACCAATCTTTCGTTCACTCAATTTTTGGTGGACTCTCAAAGGAAACCTCTCTTTTTTTAGGTGGACCATCACTAATTCTCCAACTCTGAACTCACTCTCTCTTCGGTGTAGGTGGCTTGGGTTTGGTATTTCTGGGTCATGGATTGGACTTTGGCTCGGATTTCAGTATGGATGTGGGTTAGGTGTTTGACCAGATCTTCAACAGCAGCACTACTTCTCCCTTGCATGGTTGTGGGTTTTAGGTCAAGAAATTGGGTAAGTGGAAAGCCGTACACACTCTCAAAAGGGGATTTTCCGGTGGACCTATTAGTGGAACTGTTATATGCGAATTCAGCTTGGGGAAGAATTAGATCCCACTTGGACGGAGAGTCCCCTGCAAGACATCGCAACAAATTTCCTAATGATCTGTTAACTACTTCAGTTTGCCCATCTGTTTGTGGATGATAAGCAGTGCTATATTGCAGACGAGTACCAAGACGGGACCAAAGTGTGCGCTAAAAGTGACTCAAAAACCGGGTATCACGGTCTGAAGTAAAAGAACGCGGGACACCATGCAAACGGACGACATCACGAAAAAATAAATCAGCGACATGAGATGCATCTGAGGTTTTCCTACATGCAATGAAATGTGCCATTTTAGAAAATCTATCCACAACCACAAAAATAGAGTCAACTTTTCGCACAGTGAGGGGTAAGCCTAGCACAAAATCCATGGTGATATCTTCCCAGGGTCGCAGAGGAATGGGCAGAGGTGTGTACAGTCCAGTGTTTTGCCGGTGGCCTTTAAATCTTTGACATGTTTGACATTTCTGTATGAATTTTGTTACATCCTTTCGCAATTGCGGCCAATAAAAGCGCTCTTGGAGAAGAGTCAAGGTTTTGTCCCTTCCAAAGTGTCCAGCTAAACCTCCGTTGTGTAATTCTGAAATTAAATTCTCACGAAGGGACGTGGCAGGGATGCATAGTTGGTGACCTTTGAATAGGAAACCCTCATGAAGAACAAAAGTGGTTGTTGGGTCCTGCCCAGTACCAACACATTCGGCATGAATTTGACCGAAGTCAGGATCAGTGGGGTAGAGGTCCTTGAGAGTTTCGAATCCTGTTGTGCTGACGGTCATTGTGGTAGGGGCATGTGCTCGCCGGCTCAAAGCGTCGGCCACGCGGTTCAGGGTTCCGGCTTTGTGTTTGAGATGGAAGGTGTATTCCTGGAGGAAACTAACCCATTTGGCATGACATTTGTTAAGGGTCTTCTGAGAGTTCAGATACCGTAGGGCTTCATGATCAGAGTTAAGGACAAATTCTCGTTGGATCAGGTAATGTCTCCAATGCTTGAGAGCTTGGACCACGGCATAGAATTCGACATCGTAAGTGGAGTACCGTGATCTGGCTTCGTTCAATTTCTCACTATAGAAGGCGACAGGTCGTCCTTCTTGACTTAGGACAGCACCAATTCCGACATGTGAGGCGTCGCAATCAACAACAAAAACCTTGGTGAAGTCATGGAGTGCCAAAACAGGGGCATGTGTCAATTGGTGTTTTAAGTTTTGAAAGCTGGTTTCTGCTTCCAGAGTCCAAGCGGGTGCACCTTTCCGCGTACAATCTACCAACGGAGCTGCACAAGTGCTGAAGTTCCGTATGAAGCGTCGGTAGAAAGAAGCTAATCCCAGAAAGCTGCGAATTTCAGTGAGGGTTTTGGGTACAGGCCAGCTCTGAATGGCCTGAATTTTGGAGGGATCAACCTTAAGTCCATCAGCGGTGACAATGTACCCCAGGAAGAGGACTGTGTCAGACATGAAGGAGCATTTCTTAAGGTGAACATACAGTTTTTGGGCTCTCAGGGTTTCCAGGACTTGCCGAAGGTGAGACAAATGGTTCTCTTTAGTCAAGCTGTAGATCAGGATATCATCGAAATACACAACCACAAACTTGCCAATGAAGGGTCGCAACACATGATTCATGGTTCGCATGAAGGTGCTTGGGGCATTCGACAAGCCGAATGGCATGACCGTCCATTCATACAGACCCTCTTTGGTCTTAAAAGCAGTCTTCCACTCGTCTCCAGGTCGGAGGCGAATCTGATGGTAGCCGCTGCGGAGATCCATTTTGGAGAACAATTTGGCACCTGATAACATATCAAGTATATCATCAAGGCGTGGAATGGGAAAACGATATTTGATCGTTATCTTGTTGATAGCTCGATTGTCCACGCACATTCTCCATGTGCCATCTTTTTTCGGGGTAAGCAGAGCAGGAACCGCCACGGGGCTCAAACTCTCTCGAACATACCCACGTCGCAGCAGATCAGTAACCTGCCGGCTCATCTCTTCATGCTCACTTGGGCTCATTCGGTAATGGGGTAAGTGAGGTAGGCTGGCTCCAGGGATTAGATCAATGTGATGTTGAATGTCTCGCAACGGGGGTAGTCCTTCAGGCAACTCTTCAGGCATGATGTCAGCGAACTCTTGGATGATGGGCTTTATCTCAGGTGGGACTTCAGGTGGAGTTGTCTCTTGGTTGTCCACTTCACGGTCCATTAATGCATAGATGGTGGAGCTCTCATGAATTTCACGTTGGAATGTTTGGGCTTCCATCAACAACACGGAGCCCGTGGTCACAGTCTTTGATGGTGTAGCCTTATTACCAGTTTGGGCAGTCGCGGCTCGAAGTGTAGCCACTTGGCAAGAGCTAAGGGCTTCACGTTGTGGTCTGAGGGCTACACGAACTTTGTCTATGAGAAAGGTGTAAGTGTTCAATTTTCCTCGGTGTTCTGTGTCTCGATCGAATTGCCACGGTCTCCCTAGAAGTATGTGACAGACATCCATAGGGGCTACATGGCACCACACGTCGTCCTTATATGAGGGACCAATGGAGAAACTAACGAGGCTATGACGGTGGATCGGGATTTGGGTACCACCTCGAAACCATGCCACGCTGTACGGTTTCTCAAGTAGTTGCGTTGGCAGACCCAACTTATCTACCATTTCTTGTGAGACAAAGTTCTCAACACTTCCTCCGTCAATGATCAGTGAACAGCGTCGTCCTCCTGAGGTGCAGGTGGTTCGGAAGATGCTGCGTCGCAGCCAGCTATCAGCATCGTGGACAACGGGGGTGAGCAGAATGTTTGTGGGTGCGCTGTCAGGAGCGATAAAGTTTTCGTGTTCAATTACTAGGAACGGACCGGATTCGTCTCCATCCACTCCTAGAGGCTCGTAGTCGTTGGCTCCCATGGTGTCAGCAGTCAAGGCAGTTGGTTCCTCCATAGGTGATTCCTGTGAATCAAGGTCAGGATCTTCAGGACCGTCGGTGGTGCATAAGTGGACGGTTCTAGCCTTAGGGTTTGGGCACTCTGCGGCTCGATGTCCCTTTTGATAGCATCGGAAGCAAGTATCAGGTCCTACAATAGGTCGGCTTCCCAAGATGCCTTGGGGTTTCCAGTGGGTGGTTGGGTGACGGCAGGAGTTGATGGTTTGGCTTGGCTTTTACCCGCAACGACTGATGAGGAACCCATCGGTTTGGAGTACGTCATCGTGGTACTGGTGCGAGGAGCGGAGTTCACAGAAAAAGGCATCTTCCTCGTCTGGGCTTTAGCAAGCTTGATCTCAGCCCGTCAGCCTGCTTGTAGGCTTCGTCGACATCACGGCAGTTGTGGATGTAGAGTTCATCCTGGATGACTTGGCGGAGGCCTTGCATGTAGCGGGTGACTTCCTGAATAGGAGTCTCCTGCAAGCGATTGCGATGGACTAGGGATTGGAACCCTTCGGTGTATTCCTTTACACTCATGGTACCTTGCCTCCATGATTGCAGTCGCGCGTACAGATCGCGTCTGTAATCTTCAGGCATGAATTTGGTTTTCAATTTAGCTTTCATTTTGCTCCAGCTGCGGATTTTACTTGTTCCCTTTCGTTTGCGTTCAGACTGCAAACGGTCCCACCATAGCAGAGCATATCCCTTTAATTTGATGGTGACAAATTGAACTTTTCGCTCGCTAGGCATGGACTTCCACACGAAGAAGTGTTCGACGGTTTGGAGCCAATCCAAAAAAACGTCAGGATCTCGTCCTCCGTCAAATTCCGGGACATCGAGACGGATACCCCGATCCCATCCATCATCGAACTTGGGTCCGTTTCGTGGTTGGAATTGATATTCACCATAAGTTTGTGGAGTATAGCCAAAGGTGTATGGATCTGGAGTCTTGGGGATGAAAGGGGTGTATTCTCTGGGTCCTTCTTCTTCACTTTCCTGTTAATGATACTCGTTAACACGTCCGTCAGAGGTAGAAGAGTTAGAGTCACGGGAAGTGCTATTCCGGGAGTGTGATTTCCGACCAGTGCGTCGACCTTTGTTGGGGTTTTCATCACTAATGTCTGGTCCTAGCACACGACTATTCAATGTAGCAATTTGTTCATGGGCGACGGTGATTTTACGATCTAGTCCGGTGATTTGGGTACTCAGTTGATTGTTCATGTGTTGTAATTGGGCAAACAAAGCTTCTAAAGTTAATTCAAGGTGTGTGGTGTATGTGGGTTTAGAGCCACTAGGTTTGTCGGCCATGGATATCCTAGGGTTTTGCTTTCTTTGTTTGGGGATTTTTTTGTGGTTTTGTTTTGTGGGTTTTTTTTTATTTTTTTTATATGCAATGAATAAATGGGATGCAGACGAAATGCAGAATCGTGAGGCTCTGATACCAAATTGATGCAACAACAAAATTAGTAATGAAATAAGTGGCGACTTGACAATGAACCTACGGAATGAAAATGACGAATGACGGAAGAAAGCGAACGCTAAACAAATTTCAGCAACCACAAACGAGAAACGATCCGAAATTTAGCACCGATTTATCCACAATCTTACGGCAAATTAAATAGTTTAAGATTAAGGGAAATAAATAGCGATGTTGCGGTATTGGAACCTTAATAGATCACCAAACAAACAGCAGCATAACAGAACACCAAACTAATTTAAAAAGTGGAATAATGTATGTGGAAGTACGCTCATACCACAACCGGCAAGGGTTGGTAGGCCCGCTTCAGATCTGGTCGGCTTTGTTCACGGCGCTTGGAGGGCTGTTAGCGGTCCTGGAGACTCCACAGTAGGCTACACGGTCGGCGGATGTCCCGAGCTGGATTGGCGAACGTGCGGGGCTTCACGGGAAGGCACAAGGGCCACAAATGCAGGGATGGCAGCGGCTGGTTTAGGGGTCCGGGCTGAAAGTACGCGGGGTGAAACACGACTGTGGGGGGTTGAGGGAAGAGGGGTGTCGTGGCGAGGCGGTGCTGGAAGGTGCCAGAGGTGGCGTGGAGAAAAACCTGGAGGGGAGGAGGGGTGTTGGGCGAGGCGCGCGAGGGAAAGGAGAGGATTACGGGGAAGGGCGGTGCGGTGGGGAGGGTGAGGCGAGATGGGGAGAGAGGGCGGCGGGTTCGGCGACGGAAGAAGAGAACAGGAGGCGGCGGGGGGGACTTAGGTTACGGGGAAGGAAGGGGTCGGGGAGAGAGAGAGATTCCGAGAGGGAGAGGGAGAGAAAGAGGGAAAGGTGGCGGGGTGGGACTGGAGATAGAGAGAGAGATCCGAGAAGAGAATTAGGGTGGAAAAAAAATATTCAATTCAACTTGAATGACTCAATTACAAAGGGGGCCCTTTATAGGGGCTATTCCCCCTCAAAATAAGCAACAAATCCCTACAATTAGGGAAGGAAGAAATCAAAGGAAAGGATAAAAAAAGGCCTTTTATAATGAGCCTTTTACATGGGAATTAAATAAAATCAAATAAACAAAACAAATGCTAAATAGAATAAATAAAATAAATGTTCATAAAAATTGCTATCATGCTGCATCAAATATTGATAGAGAAACACAATTTTCGGTTACTATGGACTTCCAACCTCTTGAAACATCCCTTACTCAGGTTGACTCTCTTCCTAATATACCAATTTTCCTTCAACAATTCATGAGCAGATCAGAGTCAAGGAAATATGACTTATGACCAGATTATAACGATAATGAATAATTAATACTCTACTCGAGGTTACATGCCAGAATCACGACATATGGAGAATGATTATTCAATCACAAGTTATGAGATAGTTAAGGATGAGATTGCTCAGATTAATCATAGTGCAGACGCTTTAACTGAGAAAATTTATGATCTCATCTAGTCTACAAAGGATTCAAAAGAAGTGAGGTCACCATCAAGTGAACCATTGAATCATCATGTGACTCACAATCAGGCACAACCACCACTGACCTTTGACCCCCTACTGACCATATCACAGAAAATAACAAATAAAAATATACTAAGCCTTCTCCCACTATAAGTAGGGTCGGCTACATGGATTCTTGCTCAAATCCATGTTGAAAGATTCGACTATTTTTTACGCTGGCCATCGACTACCTAACACAACCCCTGCAAGAGGGGGATTTGAACCCTGGTCTATTGTGTGGTAGACACACTGTACTACCATTAGACCATTAAGTGGGTACAACAGAAAATAACAAAAAATAGAAAAAAAATAGAAAATTCAAAAATATTGGACAATTCTGAAATGGAAGCATTTTACAAGAGTCTGGTATTAGAACTTCCATTGATCAAGACCATACAGTATGTGCCCGATCTTAAGCGATTTGTGAAGAGCCGACTAAACCCTAAAAAGACGGATAAGAAACGATCAAGGATTGAATATCATGTCATATCTATGGTCAGTTCTTTGGTGATGAATCCAAAAATCAAAATCCGCAAAGTCAAGCGGTTAACTCAAATCACATGTGAAATTGAGGATACATTATTTACTCATGTTCGATTAGACGAAAATTCTACATCAAACATCCTCCCCAAGTCCGTTTTTGACCAACTCAAACTCGGACAACTCAAAAAGACTAAGGTGATCGTTTAATTATCCGATCGATCTACCAAAAGACCGCGGGAGATCGTTTCTGTCGTCGTAAATTTCCGAGGTGAAGAACATAAAGTGGACTTTATTGTCCTTGACATTGAGCACCCTGGGAGGTTGTTTAAATCTCATATCATTTTAGGAAAGCCGTTCTTAGCCTCCGCTAAGGCGATTGTCGATTGTGAGACTCAGGACATCAAGTTCCCAAACTCAAAACACAATGAACAAACCCTCAATGATACGATTTGAGGGAACCTAACTTGAAACCGACAGTCGTGATCAGGAGACTAATACTTCACATGATCAAACCTCTCCTCGTGAAACACTGACACATGCCCTAGAAGAGACAAACATGCGACCAATTGTTGGGCATACCTTCGATTCTCACCACACCTCCCACCCTGAAACTGCTCCTAAGAGGACACATTATTTAGGAGCTTATGAAGAATTGGTCCATATTTCTGAGGATCGCTACGATTATTTAAGTGGTTCAATCTTTGAGTCGGCGATAATTCACGAGATACTTGAACCATATAAGAAACCGACTCAGGGAACCTCCGATGTCATCAAAAATCACAATTATCAGGAGGTGGTATCAACATCCCGAGCCAACAATCACAAAGCCACCAGGAACAAGCTTCCTCGCCCAAAACAATGTATGATCCTACAAGAATTGGTCGACTTTTACGAGGATTCATCTAACGAAGAACTTATAAACGACATACCGGTTACTCAAGAAAGGGAGAAGAACTCTGTCCATCCTGCTCCCAATGCTTCTCAAGGAAACAAACCAACCAAGAAAGTCACCTTTGATCTTAGACACCAGGTGATTTCTGAAGAGGCCTCGTCTGGTCTTGAAGTAGTTCATCAGGTAAATGCAATAAGTATAGCTCTGATACAAGGGTACTTACCTCTGGTTGACAGTAGTTGGAGATCCTCTACGTACGACTACTATTCTTCTGAGGACGACTCTGACAATGGCTGGTCATCTTCACCCTCCCCCTCTTCACTGCCCTCCACATCTCCATATTATTTCCAGCCACACTCCCGCAAGAAGGTCCGTCACAAACCTCCTTGACATGTACATCCGTAAATCTATTTGGTCCCTCACTTGTAATTATCCGATCATACTTAGCCTGACATGAGCTTAAGTACAGGGGGACCGATATCATTGTGTATACATCACTTCTATTCTTTTCCGCTCACCCTCGACTGCCTCATTTCATGCTTATCTTCTATGCTTAGTCCCTCAAAAGTCTAGGTATAGAGGGGCATGTCGACTTCTATTATTCATGATTCAACTATATTTAGTACGAGCTATGTCTACATTTCACTTTGGACCATGAGGACATAGCACAAACTAAGTATATGGGGGTGTGTTTGTAGATATTCTACTTTATCCATAACTCGTACTTTAGTCATTTTCATCTAACATTGGGGAAGGGTACAAGTATTGTATATTATGTATATTATATTAAATGCTTTCTGTAAATAATACCTATTTTTTCAAAAAAAACAAAAAAAAACTTGTTGCATAAAAAAGAAAAAATCACTCATGGTCTTGCATTTCATCAAGCAACTCATGCATTCCTTGGTTGAAATATTCCTAACACTTCCACATTCACTCGAGGCTTGAGGATTTGTGAGGACACTTGATTTTTGTGATCTTGAGAGTCTGAGTTAACATGCCTTAGTCATTAGGGCTTTTGAACTTAATAATCCACACTTCCCTAGTTTGAAAGATTTGAGCGCTATATTGCATTCTTCATCTCTACCTCTAAAAGAATATGATCAGCACAACACTTTCACAACTGCATGATTGATGAGATAAGTTGAGTTATCACTTGAGGAACTGGTACTGGAGATTTGAGTTTATACCCGATCTAATGATGCTCGAGGATGGGATAAAGTTAATGAAGGCTTCCAAAAACCTGATGTCAGCAAAACCCTAGCCAGTTCAACAAGTTCACGTGTTATCTCTTTGATATTTACCTATGTGCTAAGGTGTGATGAAACTTAATTTAATTGTTGATCAGTGTACGCCAACTTTTGGTAAAAGCAGTGGAGCTAGCCAAAAAGAAAAGAAAAGAAAGAAATATTCAAGAAAAGCTCTATCCTCCAAAAGTCAAATTACAAATGAGCTTCCATCAATGGCAAGTGCTCCTAACCATTTTCAAAGTATCCACTTGGACCAAACGCTAATTAGGACCAAGGAGTCGGGCAAGCACCATAAAAGGGCTCTACGTCATATAGTGATACAAGTCTGGGTGTCGAAGGTATCTTAGATACTCAAAAGAGACACATCCCGGTGTAATCCCAGAAAAACAAGTACAGACGACTCCAAATTCTCTTGACGGACACATTGATCAACAAAAATAAAAATATACTTGAGCAATAAGGCACTTGAGAGGCCCCTTGTTCCAATGTGAGGGGGAGAAAAATATACACAACCCTATGCCCTCCATCATTTGGCTGTCCATCTACACTTTCAAGTCTGACAAACTAATGAGATGGTTTATTAAAGCAAGAACCGACTTATTCCCTAATGTTGAGGATTAGGTCTAGAGGAGAGTCTCCTGGACTGGAACTTCGGGTGATATCTCGACTCGACTCTCATTAATGCAGTACACAAAGTCATATCCTTATATTATATGTATAAACAGAGAGTCTGATAAATAGAGAAGTTGGATTCCTTTTGATTAAAGCATGGTTGAGCACATAATTTTAGAATCACTCAAATTAAGGGTCTTCGATGAATTGAGCCTTGAAAATTCACATGCAGAGTCAGAGATTTATCCAACTAAGTCGTTCATTCATTATGCTTGAGGACGAGCATGGTTTAAGTATACGGGTATGATGAACCTCGTATTCATCATGCTAAAATTGGTCGATTAGGCTCTGTCCCCAAAATCCATTTGCATTTAATCATTAATAGAGCATCATTAGCATACATACATGTGTAAATAATATTCGCATTTAATCATGCATAATTGCATAATGTGTAAATTAGCCTAAAAAGCTGCTAACTTCTCATATTTTTAATTTATTCATCCTAACTCCAATTGACCTTAAACCACCTTCATTATGTAGATATTACTAATAAGAATAAATAAAAAATACAAAAAAATTACTAACTCAAATAAGTGTCAAATAAACTCAAAACCAAATTTCACATCTGATGGACTAAAACGCACATATCTCCCTCATACAGTGTCCGATTTTGGTCTATTCGCTTTTAAAGTACTCCATTTTCAAATACCTTCAAAACAAGATCAATTTCGTAAAATTCGGAGCTCGTGTGTGAAAGTTAGGATTTGGGCCTCTTTTGCGCATTTTATCTTTTTGCTATTTTTTACCTGAGTTTTTATGTACATAATTAACCCTTTTAGTTTTATTTCTTTCTCATTTGTGTTCTTTGATAAAAGTTTTATTAAATGACATAAAAATCCAAATCTAGATTAAGACTAAAATCAAAGAAACTTATTGTATCTGAGTGTCCATTGTGAATCTGTACAAAATTCTCGTATTTCATACTTATATTTTATTTCCCTATTCTTTTATTTATTACAAAATCCAAAAAATAGATTAGTGTGTAATTAATTTTATTGTATTTTATCATATTTTTCTAGATTTTTATCCTCTTTTAAAACAACCAAAAAATTACAGAATCCCAAAAAGCCGATTTTCTATAGACATAGAGACCACCAAAAATTCCACTTCGCACATATGACCTCTTTTGCTCCTGTATCCCATGAAAGGTGTAGATCTAATCGAGACGGACAACTTTCGTGAAGGAAATTTTTCGATCCGAGGTCTCCTTATATTTCTTTTCTATTTTTCTTCTTCTTTATTTTTTGAAACTTTTTTAGGGTGACACGTGGCACCTCCACCTCACCCCACTCCCTCTCTTCTCTCTCCTCCCTCGGGTCACGTGCCTAGCACGTGACCCCTTTCCTCTTCCTCCAGTCGTTCCCACACCCCCCCTCCCGCTCAATCGTTTCTCTGCATCCCCTGGTGCATGAACGGTCGTCGCCTCCCTTCCCTCTTCACCGGTCGTTACGGTCGACCTCCCTCGCTCGAGTAATGCCTCCTCCTCACCTCCTCCTTTAAATCCGATCGCCAACCTCGTCGCATCTTTTATCCGACATCTCCATATCTACACAGAAGTGAGAGAGAGAAAGCTAGAGTGAGGGCCAGTGACAGCGGCCTCGTCCTCGTCGATGAAATCCTCCTAGTGTGATCCGTGGTGTGCCTCACCACGTAGAAGCCCTTCACGACGCTGCAAAGCCACGTCGTGCCCTACCCACAACCGCCGGCAAAGACCAGGAGCGAGCTTCTGCTCCTCCAGCCCCCAGGCGAATCCACCTCCTCGCCCCGCGCGAGAGCACCTCCTTCGTCCTTGAGCTCCCATGTCTTGCAAGGACCTGGAGCTCCAAGTCCACGACTCTTTCCGCTCGAACAAGACCTCCACCTCCTCACCTCACGCGAGAGCATCTCCTCCGTCCAAGCTCCGCAGGCGCCTAGAGCAGTGCCTCCATGCTTGCACCCGTCGACTACGCCGCGCTCCATCACCGCCTACGCGCGACCCCTCTCGACCTCACATCACCACACCACCTCCAGCTCCAGGTACCCGATCGCTCATCGCCTCACACGTCCGATGCGTCCTAACGACCTCCGCTCTGCCGCCGCCCACGCGAGAGCACCTCCGCCGCCACCACGTCTTGCCATCGAGCTCCCCCGGTCGTGTGTCGACCGAGCTCCGCCTCGCCTGCACCGCACCCACCGCGCACCACCACCTGGAGAGAGCGCCTCGCTCGACTCCGTTCGCTGGAGCCCCCAACCGCCAGCCTCTCTGCCATCGTCATCGCCCTTCAGCAGCCATTGGATCAAGGGCAAGGCCTTGATCCAATGGCCACGAAGTCTCCACGTCGTCCCCCTCCCAAGCCTTGGCCCTAGCCACGAAGCTCGGGCGCCCGAAGCTCGTGCACCTGCCACGTGGAGGCTCGAAACACCGAGCCTTAGCTTCCCCGCCGAACCGCATTGCGCACGTGCACGGCACGTGTGTGGGGCGAAAATTGCGCCCACACCATCACCTTCCTCCAGAATTGCAAGAAGATGCCTAACCGACGTCATAGTCACGTGCTTTGCACGTGACTTTGGAGAATTTGCATATAAGCCCTCGATACTTCTGATAATTGTAGATATACCCCTACTGTGGGTATTTTCCAGAAAGGCCCCTTCGACTTCTTAATTTGGCAGATAAGCCCCTCCAGGGACCTCTTTGAAAGAAAAACTTTATTTTATATACATTTAGTCTCTGCAAATTCATTTCATCATATCTTTTGCATACGAACTCTGATTTTAGCGCATAATATGTCGTTTTGAAGATATTTTCATGCTCTATCAGTTGCAAAGTTCGAAAAAACGAAAGGCAAAACGAAGCGTTTTCCCTGGAAGAGAGGCGAGGTGTAGCCTCGAGGCGGTCGAGGCGTAAGCCTCAGTTTTGTATAGAAAAATAATTATAAAATATATAATAAATATATTTATTAGTGAAATAATATAATCTGGCAAACATATAGTATATAACAATGTAATATATGATGATATTATGAAGATAAGAACATGAAAAAAGGATATATGTTTAAGGATGTAATAGTAAGAGTTCACTAAAATAATTTGGCATGTTAATGGTAAATATGGATATGAAAGAGGTCAAATTTAAGCATATGAAAAGAGGTCAAATTTAAGCATTAAAAAAATGTACTAAGCCTTCTCCCACTATAAGTGGGGTCGGCTACATGGATTCTTGCTCAAATCCATGTTGAAAGATTCGACTATTTTTTACGCTGGCCGTCGACTACCTAACGTAACCACTGCAAGAGTGGGATTTGAACCCTGGTCTTTTGTGTGGTAGACACACTATACTACCACTAGACTATTAAGTGGGTTCTAATGGTAGTTAGACATAATACTACCACTAGACCATTTTTTAAGCATTCATCTTGCATAAATTAGTAGTTAGACATAATTAATAGTAAATATGAAGCAGTTTGCTGAAATAGTTACACATAATTAATAGTAAATATGGAGTTATGGGTACGAAAGAAATATCAGATTTAAGCATTTAACTTGTATAATCATTATCCTAAACAAGTATATATTTATAAGCTTCTCAAACCACCATGTAAACTATTAAAATCATAAAAAAATCTTCAAAAAAATAAAAATATCTCGGAAAATGCCTCGACCACCTCGAGGCGGAATGCCTCGAGGCTACGCCTCAGCCACTCGAGGCACACGCCTCACTGGACAAGGCCGAGGAGCACGTCTCGAGGCTAAAAAGGCCCGCCTCGCCTCGAGGCGTACGCCTCGACCGCCTCGAAGCGTGCCTTTTAAAACCATGGTCAGTTGGCATAGTTTATGGACAGATCTGAGGTTGTTTCTTGATGATTATTATTTGAGGAGCATTTTGGTCTTTGTGCAAGCTGAAAATTGGCTTATCTGCACTCTTTTGTTGACAAAATCGTTGATTTTTCTACAGGGGCTCAATTGAAAATATTTTATGTGATTAATATTCTTTCAGGGACTGGAAATCATTATTTGAATAATTTAATCTTGGTAGGAGCTCATCCAAGGAAAAGGAATTATTGATCATATTTTTGCAGGAGTACAAATTGATCTATTAATCCTCTTGCCTGCATTTGGATTTCAATTGATTTGATCTGTGATTTAATTTTGAGGATTAATTGATAAATTTATTTGAGGATTGAATATCATAAATCATAGATCCGGTGCTTCATTCTCCCTGTTTATTTCTTCGCATCTGCATTACATTGTATTATATCTTCCAACACAAATTATTCATTTAATTAATTGTTTAAATTAATTTAAAACCACCCAAATAAAAATCACAATTTCCTTTGTTCGACTTTGGTACACTTGCCAAGTAAAAATCACATTCAAAGATTGTGGTTTTTTATCGACCGTTTTTCGCCTCCTATACTATAATTATCGATTATTAAAGAGGTGAAATCCGTGTTCATCATGCCACCGTAACACTACGATCATCGATCAAAGCACACAACCAAGAAAATCAGTAATTAAGGGGGACCGAGACTGTCCAATCATCCATCCAAAAGCATAAGAGTTTACCAAGAGCAAGTGCTAATAGATTCCCCGTCTCATGAAGGAGATTGGAGATGCCTTGCTAGAGATATGAGGGCAGTCGAATCGTAGGAGCTGACAAATTCACCCCTAAGCCATAAATATTATGCATGAGGCAGCACGCACACACCAAATCATCACTCTTTGATGCAGCGTGGAACCGAAGTATAGGACCAAATATTTATTTAATTCTAGCCGTTAATTTTATTTACGTTTATTTGAGTCGTCGGATTTTTAATTAAATAACGAGATCGCGTGTGATCTCCAAATTAATAGTCAATTTCAAATTTGAAATTTCAAATTAGTCGGTTAATTAGTTATAGTCTATTAGGATAATTAGTTGTCAATTTGAAATTTGATTTTGTAATCTCATCCCTCGTCAGATTAATGAAAAAATTGAGATCTTTATCTCTATCTCCGTCTCTCTCTCTAATTCCCGCGTGGTCTACACGTGTTCTTCTTCTCCAAACCCCTCGTATTCCCGACGAGTTTCTTCTTCTCAACCCTTCTATTTTCTCCACAAAAATCCACCGTTCAAAATATTTTAATTTTCGTCGACGCGCCAAATTTTGATCCGCATCATTTGGTATCAGAGCATGACCTACAGATCGTCCTCACGATCTGACAATCTGTCCAGGCGCTCGCACCGACATGCATCAAGGGACCATCGTTCATCCGAACAAAAACGACGAGCCATCTCTGCCATCGACGCCTACAACAAGGAGACGGAGCGCATGCTACGTGATTTGCAAACCACATTCCACTCCGAGTTTCGAGCTCTTATGGCTAACTTCGAGGCCTTACGCGCCGTCAAATCGAAGCCTTCAATCACCGAAGCCGTTGTCCCGAGTTTTGACGAAGAAAACCTCGCTGTGGAGGAAGATTCGAGCGTTGTCCAGCCCGTTCCGGGAGGAAAAAGTGACGACCCGCCCGCTGTCCAGCACCTCCCAGATCTGATTCCGCCACCGGAATCGATTCCATCGCCCCCTCCGGCCGTCCCGACACTGCCCAAACTACCCAGGTACCTCCCCTGCCTTCCTCCTCGACCACAACCCCCGTCCCAGCCCCATCCACGTCGCCACCGCCACCCGCAAAACCCGCCGCAGACCCAACATCGCCACAGTCTTCCCCTCCCGCGACCCCAACACCCCCAGTCCACATCCCCGAAGCCCTCTCATTTCCGCAACCAACCCCTCCCCTTTCCCCGTGCTACGTTCCCCTCCCCCTAACCCTAACCCCCTTCCTCCCTCGCCTCGCCCCATTCCGCGCCGCCAGCCATCTTCCCCCCCCCCCTCTCTCCTCGGCTCTCCCTACCCAGGCCGCAATCCCTGCGCGCCTCCACCGCGCCGCCTTCCCAAACTCCGCCTCCCTCTCTCGCCTCGACCCATCCCCGGCTCCCCCTCACGCCATTATCGGCGCCATCGCCTCCCCCTCCCCAGCCCAGAATTCCTCGCCGTCGCCAATACCAGCCTTCTCCACACACGCTACAAGCCCCATCGCCTCCCAAGCCTGTGCATGCCGCCTCGTGCACAACTCGCGCAATCTCCTCGGCGGCGCCGCTACACGTGGCTGTCCACCCCCGGAACTCGCTGCCGCCCGTGGCCATACACAACAAGTATCCGTCGCCGCCTCTTGCGTTGGGAGCAAGAATCCCTAACGTGTGATTTCCTTCCTAGGGAAATCGGATCCCATAAAAATAGTAAATGGGATATGATTTGGGAAAATTGCATAGGTACTCTCCCCCATAAAGAGTTTTATATAAAGGTTGTAGTTGGTGGGACTTGGAGATGCATTGTTGAAGGGATAAAAAAATTGCATTACAACCCCTGGGTACGAGATTATTTAAAGAAAGGAGCTGACAAAAAGGAAATAAGGCTGCCACCTTCTACAATTAGGATTAGGAATGTGGGATGTGCCTATAAAAGGGCCCTATGGGTAAAAGCATTACCTGCATCTCCTCTCATCCTAGGTTTGTGCCACACACTTGTTATGGGTTCTCCTAAGGTTATGTTGTTCATGCCTCATCAGTTTTACGAGCACCGCAATAAGGAGACAAAGCTCATGGAGACGCCGCCTTTTGCGCCACATATGTTCTTCCAACATGAGGTGGTCGACTCCAACCACCGCACCAAAGCCATCTGGGATCCACCGTTTGCTCCACATCTATTCTTCCAAGAGGCTAACAATAAAGTTGACATCAAATCGGCAAGCATCGAAGATCCAGCAATTCGTCAGGAGACGAATTTTTAAAAGCGGAGGAGAGTTGATGCAACGTGGAGCCGAAGTATAGGACCAAATATTTATTTAATTCTAGCCGTTAATTTTATTTACGTTTATTTGAGTCGTCGGATTTTTAATTAAATAACGAGATCGCGTGTGATCTCCAAATTAGTAGTCAATTTCAAATTTGAAATTTCAAATTAGTCAGTTAATTAGTTAGAGTCTATTTGGGATAATTAGTTGTCAATTTGAAATTTGATTTTGTAATCTCATCCCTCCTATATAAAGGGATGGGGGTCCATTGTTTTTAAACAGTTCAGGTTAATGAAAAAATTGAGATCTTTATCTCTATCTACGTCTCTCTCTCTATCCCCCACGTGGTCTGCACGTGTTCTTCTTCTCCAAACCCCTCGTATTCCCGACGAGTTTCTTCTTCTCAACCCTTCTGTTTTCTCCACAAAAATCCACCGTTCAAAATATTTTAATTTTCGTCGACGCGCCAAATTTTGATCCGCATCACTCTTGCCCCATATTCTACAATTTATTTAACCAATAGGGTCTTATTCATGTGTTCAGTCTTCAATATGCCAAGTACATCCTCATCTTTCAATCTAGTAATTGTACCTTTAAAAAAAAGGATCTTCATTGTGTGTGTGTCCAAATCTAGTAATTGTACACCAATCAAGTAGGATAAATTCCCCCTTTCTCCCGACTGCCATCAGCCCAAAAGAAATGTCTTATCATCGCATCAATCTTCGCATGCACGCCAACCAGGATTTTGCATAAAAATGGCATATTAAATGAAGGCAACACCAAATTTCATTTTATGATAATATACTTTTCTCAATACTCAAAAGGACATTAGATAGGCTACAAAATATTAACTGGAACAATCACAAACTAAACAAATTTAAAACTAACTATCCAATAACCTAGACCATTGTCCTAAAAGATAAAATAATTTTATTCTAATAATATGATACAAATCGAAATGTGGATGAAGAGAAAATAATAGAGGATGAGAGAAAGAAGAAAAGGAAGATGTGTCTCAACTTGCAACACAGGATTTTTTAGGTGAAAACAGAGATGTGCAGGAGAGAGGAGGAAGACAGAGAAAGTTCAGTTTTAATATAACTTCGAATCTGTGTTCCAAAACAATGCCTATGCCTAGTAGCCCCTCAATATAAGGGGGTGAAATTATAAAATATAAATTAGAAAACATAAAATAAATAACAAACCCTAATTGAACTCTTAATTTACTCTACTTAATAACTAAACCTATTTTTAGAGATCTTATATAATCTCTAAAAATATCAAAGATGACAAGAACTAATTTAATTAAAATCCTAGTTTGATTAAAAACACTAGAGTGGAGGCACTTTCGGCAATTCAGCAGGAGGGTATCATATTCCGAAGCCATATGGGTGCTTGTTAATGGGAAGCAAGAAGAGGGTTACTTTCAGCCACAGAGGGGGATGACGCAAGGGTATCCCCTGGCCCCATTGTTATTTGTTTTGACAGCATATGTTTTGGCAGTTATATCTGGACTGCCAATTTTGCAGTATGCATGTGACATCATTTTCTTCATTGAAGGGGGTACGGCGGAATGTGAAGCACTGTTGTAAAAGTCGGTCGACTAGGCCGACTAGTCGGCCCGACTAGTCGAGTCGGGGGGGTATCCGACTCGACTAGGCCAAATCGGCCTATAGTCGGGTCGACCCGATTAGTCGCCCGAGTAATCGGCCTAGTCGGCCGACTTTTGCATAGAAGTTTTAAACTGTTTGTATACTGTTTTTGTATACTTTTTTATACTTTTAATTGTTTGTGTTGTTATTACTTAGTCATTATTACAATAAATTCAAATATATATGAAGTGGTTTTATACTTAAAATAATACAAAAATATACCTCCTTTTGCCTTAACATCCTTGTGGACACATGAAAGTACCGTGTAAACTAACAACGTTCTAACAAACATTTAGCATCCTTGACTACAACAGATATGTATATGAATTCTTTTACATTATCAAATTATGTCAACAACTATAAGATTATATAATTATTACATCTTTTTATTTATCTTTTGTGATTTGTTAATTAGCTTCATGATTCTTAATTACAATGATTAGTAACATGTGAGTTTGTTGATTAGTAACTTGTGAATTTGGTTAGCTTTGTGTTTGTATGTATTAAAATTGCTAAATTTGTGTATATATATGAGAGTGTATGTATTAAAAATCGATTTATATATTTAAAATATTTAAAAAAAAATCAAAATCGATTAATGCCCGACTAAATCCGATTACTCTCCCGACTGCCGATTAATCCTTAGTCAGTGACCCCACCGACCGAGTACCGACTACCGCTTTCTGCAACCTTGATGTGAAGCGATCAAAGTGGTGCTTAATATCTTTGGTGACATATCATGGCTGAAGGTTAATGGTGCAAAATATGCTTTTGTACCTTTTAACCTTTCTCCAGGGTCCAGAGGAGGTACTGTCTTGTGAGGAGATCTTGACAACGGCCCAGAAGAGCCTACCTACCAACTATCTAGGCATGCCTCTGATGTGTGGGAGACTTAGATAGATTGATTGGATACTTGTCGTGGAGAAGATGGAGAGAAAGCTAGCTGGTTGGAACTTGGAAGGTTGTGTATCGTTTCAGAGGTGGGAGACTTGTTTTGACGAAGGTTGTTCTTTCAGCAATTCTTGTCTTCTTGTCAACAAGGGTTTTACCTATGGGAGTATATAGGAGGTTGGAGGCGATCATGCGACATTTCTTTTGGCCATCATCGCAGGACGCCAGTTGCCTTGCGCTAGTGGAGTGGTCACTGGTGTCCACACCAGTCAATGAGGGAGGACTCAGGGTACTAAGGATGGGAGATATGAACAAGACATTGCTTGCGAAGTGGGTGATGAGGATATGGGGGCATTGAAAGTGATTTGCTATATAGGTTGATTAGCTCTATTTATGGGGTCTCTCCCAGCCTTTGTGCTTGTCCTGATGTCGTGGTATCACCAAACACTTTCTGGAGAGGGGTCTATTCTGTCCTACCGGTCCCATCAGAATCTATGCGACCACTTCTGGATGATGGATAATTAGATCGAGGAAGGTGCTTTTTGTGACTTGTACTCCGAACTTTTTGCTTTGGCAATGGACAAGAAGTCTTGTGTTGCGGATGTGGTGTAATGGTTCTTGGACTCATGTCTTCGGAGCCATCAGATCAGAGAATTGAGGAGTATGTTTATCTCTCTGGCAATCTGGCAAGACTGGATGTCATAATTGGCTGCAGCGTATGTCATTACGACAACTTTGACGATCAATATATGAATATCCCTATACTGTGAGAGGGTCATTATTCAAGAACAACATCATCTACCAAGAAGATGATTTTAGGCCGAGGTGCCTGTCAATGTGCTGAAAAATGGACTTTTATCATTTATTGGTCTTGAAGGTCGGCTTAGTTTCCATTACAGCATCTTTTCAAAAAAAGTTTCCATTACAGCAAGACCAGCTCGATTGGACAGAAAAGAAATGGCGGATCTTGGATCGTTTGGAGGGCAGGAATGAAAAGGGTACCTCTTTGGAGTGGTGGAGGCACTCGAGGTAGTCCTCTCGGAGGAAGGAGCAGTCCTTGGGCTCTCTGCAGCGGGACATACACTCGCTGAAATCCGTCCAGAAGTCGTAGCACCGGCCCTTGCTTCCCGTTATCCCCCAGCCCGACGCCATCGCTGCCCTCTCCTCCTCCTCGATCTCTGGGATGATTGGGGTTTTCGAGAGGTGCTTTCGGTGGCCCTAATTGCGCGCGACCCAAAGATTGGAATAGAAGAAAACTGTTTGGAACGAGGAGGAAATATGGAATAAGAATAATTTATTCATTTCAAGTATTTAGTTGGTTAAAATCAACAGGAATGAATAAGTATTACATATAAGAGAAAATAACGGTTAATTTGTGATATAACCACCATATCTTGAGATTGTATGTCTCAAGATAGAATTTTGTCCAACGTCAATGGGATCTCATGAAATTTTTATGCATTGTACATATACAAGATCATTCCCAAGATTATTGCAATTAGATTTATAGTCCTTCTCCATCTGTTCATTTCGCATCAACAAAGGATATTTTATCAAAGATAAATTTATTTTATAGATTTTTCTTGTTTAGGAATTCATGATGTGATTCAGTTTAACTGAAGTATCACCGAGAATATGCATAAAGATGATACATTTAAGATTTGTATTGTATTAAGCAAGGATCACCTCTTATGGTTATTATGCAGGATATAATTCCATGAAGATTATGTAAAGTAGAATCTATGGTACACTCGTTATATTGTTGCATCGTCACTTGTAAATATGGGTTTGGAATGATATGTGAGAACTGGATTGTATTTTATTTTCAGGTATTCATTAGTTGTGCCCCTTTGAAACAAGGGTTGAAATGTCTTTCCACCAACTCCCCCTCGCCCCTGCCCCCCCCCCCCCACTCCTCCTCCCACTCCCTTGCCTCCTCCCACACGCCCGCTAAGCTCGCCGAACAAGCCCTCCGCATATTGCTCCTCCCCGGCCTCCTCTACCCGTTGCTCCTCTCTATGCCCCCTCATCTACATGTTGCTCCTTCCTTGTGTGCCCCTCCTCCACCCGCTACTCCTCCCCCATGCTCCCTCCTCCTCCTCCGCCCGCTGCTCCTCCCCCATGTCCCCCTCCTCCGCTTGTTGCTCTCCCCCCCCCCCCCCCCATGTCGCCTCCCTTGCTTGTTACTCCCCATCCTCTACTCCACCGTGACCCCCCACCCCTCCTCCTATGCCCATTGCTCCTCTCATGCGCTCCCTCATCCTCTTCCACACCATCATCCTCCTCCTTTGTCCCATGCTCCTCCCCCATGCTTGCTAAGCTCGTCGAACAAGCCCTCAACATGCTGCTCCCCCCCCCCCCCCCCCCCCGCCTCCTCTACTCGCTACTCCTCCACGCGCCTCCATCCTTCATCCCTTTAATAAGGCATGCTCCCCTTGAGATTTTAATTCGTCAGATGTAGCACACCTGAAGAGAAGCACGTATCAAAAGAAATGTAAAAGGGAGAGAGGATGTGAATAGATGAATATAAGAAAGTTTTCTCTTTCTCTCACTGATATTAATAATGTATGTGTCCCTGGGTCGAACACAATGAGGTATGAAGTATACTTTGAGATTGGTTTTGTGATTAAATTACTCTTCCCTAACTTTCATGGTTTTTAGTTTTTGTTACTTTATTTGATTTTTAATTTTACAAATTTTTACTCATTTTATTTTGAAATTTTTATTTGATTTTTAAAAGTGATTAACTTGAAAAATGGTGATACTATATAGTAGGTGGAATATAGTGTAATGTACTATTATATATTGTGGTTAAAGTGGAAGAAATAGAGATTGATTTTTTTATTTTTAAAGTGGACAATATATTTCAAAACGATTAACTATATAATATATGTGATATAATATATATATATATAGGTGATACAGTATAGGTAAAAAGAGAAAGAAAACCAAGCAACAAGCTCGAAGAAACACATAAAAGAAACTCAAAATGAAGGCGATGTTCTAGAAATCAAATCAAACGAGTGATGAAAAACTTCAAAAATGTAATAAAATCTTGCTATGATAATTGTATAAATACCCTAAAAAATCAAAGAAAAATAGTCTCTAGAGTATCCAAATATCACCAAGAGTACATGGTTACAATTGAAAAGAAAAGTTTGAAGAACATAAAAGTTCTTTGCATTTAGGTCCCTACAGAGGTACCTAAGCGCAAATAGAAAATCTTTAGGTGGAGGTTGAAAATATATGGACTTCGGTGCGTTTAATATGTAAATGTCACAGTAGAACACGTGCTATCTGCTGGGAGGACATGTTCTCAATACTAAAGAATTTCAAGGCTAATTCTACAAGATGCCCAAAAAATATCTCGGTCGCCCGTGCAGGTCACGTGTGGTTTTAAGTGGTGGCTAAGCGGTGGTGTGTGGCTCAATCTCAAGCGTCCGATCAACTCTGATCATAGGGCTCCTGTACAATCTGGGGTTGCATGTGTTCTTCCCCAGTTTACAAAGCTCCCAGCAGTTGTTCTTGTTGTTCTTGACCGAATCGAGGGTGGAGATGATAACGGTGCTGCTCAGATCTTCACAAGTCACTCCAAGTCTTTAATTATACATGATCAGGGGCTCAAGCTATTAGTGATTCTCCTAACCAATCTCCTATTCGAAGGTGTATGCTTCAGATTTCCAGGAGGTGCCCTTGCTTCTATTGAAGCTCTGATTCAGATGTTCGTATGAACTCCAGGTGGTCAAATACCTCCAGATGATGTTGTTTGCTCTATGACACACGACCATCTCCAGATGATGGCTCCGTTCATGCCCTGCAAGGAGTTTCAACGACTCAAGCATGAAGCTCGGTCCAAATTGACATAAGTTTGAATGAATAGCTCCAATGGATGTGGAGGAGGAGCTCCTAACTCCAGCCACTATACGTGGCCAGAGGGGTTAAATTGCGAGAGATAGAATCAGAAAATGAAAGGGATTTGAGAATGGATGGTAATCAGATTGTATACAAATCAATGAGAAAACTTAGGAGAAAGGAGATACTGAGAAAAGAATATAGGAAGGAGAAGCTAACAAATCTACCTAGAAGAAAAATGGAGGATAGAGACGTTGAATCGCCTGTGGATGATGCGCTTGGGAATGAAGGTCGGAAACCTCCAGGTTGTTGCTCAAGAACCTGGCAGTGGTCTGAGCTAAATGTGATAGCTATGGTTGCGATTCAAGGTGGTGGAACATTGGAATGTCCTCTGCATGCCCTCCGTCATCGCTCGAGGATGCCTCTTCGCCAACGCTGTCACTGCCAGAAGAGAGTGTCGAGCTCTGGAAGGTGATAGTTCAGTTATAATTGAACTGAAAATGGAATGGAAGTTGGTATTTTTCGCTAACCTTGGCATCTTAAATATGAGAAATCAAAGATAGTTTGGTAGATTTGGATGAATAGTGTGGATGAAGGTTGATTGGATTAGAGAATCTACAGGTTCTATTGAAGATTTGTTGATAATCAATAGCTAGAGAAATTAGTGAAGATGGGTAGTTTACACGTTGAACAAAATGGGTTCTTAGGAAAAATGGATGTAGTGCTGACACGTGTCGGCACCACATAATCCCAACAACCAAAAATGCTTATAAGTTATATAAAAAATATTAAATAAAGTTATTTTGAACAAGTGTAAAATGAAAATTGTAGATAATTAATTAATCTAAATTATATGTTATACATATATAAATAGTGTACATATTATACATATATAAATAAAATATCAATAAATATGCATATAATATGTATTATAAATATTATGCATTTTTAATTAAATATTTAATAAATATACTGATATTTTCATATTTTATTAATTTATATAATAATAATTAAGGCATGTATGAATTGTTATGGATTTTAATAATTTATTTTACATTTATTAATAAATACATGTATATACAGTGTAGTTCAATTTTCCTTATTTTTAGGTGTTTTGATTTATTTAAAATATTAAATAAGGATTTTATTCTTGGATTTTATTTTATAAATAAAATAAAATATCAAGCAAATAATTAAAATTTTCTAAATCAGTAGTAATATAAAGTAGTATGTATATAATAAATGAAATTGCACAGAAACTCCATTGTCATTAGGTCTAAACACCGACTTTTCGCAAAGGGACTTCGTTTTCATTGAAAATGTCTTCATTAATTATAGAATTTCATATGTTGAAATTTAAAGTTAAGTAGAGAGAAACTGGAGTTCATATGGCGAAGTTATGAAGTTCGAAAGTTGGGAAATTGATAATTTGAAGATCCGATTACTTAACATATATGTTGGAAATTTTTATTTATTGTTATTATATATATAAATCTAGAAATTGGTGAAGAGTTTGGTGAAAATATATACATATTAATAAAATATAATTATGTGAATATTGTATATATAATAAATAAATATAATTTAATATGTTATGTACATGATTATTTTTGGATCTTCTGCCTTATCTCCCCCTACTTTATTTTTTTATCGACCAAGTCATGCTGACTTGGTCTCATGGGTTAAGTTATATAAATATATCTTACTGCTATATTTATATTTTCTAAGTCATATTATATAATATTTACATATTTATAGTCTACTTTATTTTCTTTATTTTTATTTTTTTAATTATATTGCATAAAAATGAATTTTTATTCATGAATGTATTTTTATATAAAAATCGATTATTAATGCATATCTACATGTATTTGTTAAGAGTTTTAAGATAAAATACGATAGAAATATTAAAGAATCACATATTCATCATCTTACTCCTCCTTCCCCCTCCTCCGGCGACCCTCCTCCTCCCACACCCTAGCCTCCCCCTGCGCCCGTTAAGTTCGCCGAACAAGTCTTTCACCCGCTACTCCTCCCCCACGCCCCCTCCACCCGTTGCTCCTCCCCAGTACCCCTCTATTCTCCTCCTCCGCACGTTGCTCCTCACTTGTGCTCTCCTCTTATGTACATTGTTCCTCCCCCACATCCCCATCCCCCTTACCCCAAGCTCCTCCCACGTGCTCCCTCCTCCTCCACTGGAGATTCGTTGAAGCATCACCTTCTTTAGTGTGTGCATCCAACTCGCAATGCAATGGTTCCCATGATGATGCCGTCGTCGTCTACCACCACTGCATCGAGTCTGAGCTCCAACGTGTTTGAGAGGGGGAACCCAAGGGGGGGAGGAGGGGAACATGGGACGAAGGATGCTGTCGAGAGGAGCAATGGAAGTTTTTGGATAGTTATACCCCTCTTAACCTCACCATGGTTTGAAAAAATCATGGTTGAATTCAACTCATTGATGGAGTGGTAAGAAGTTAGGAGCACAACTAATAGAAGTGATAGAACGGTAAGAAGTTAGGAGCACAACTGATATTCCTAAAAATGGAGGGGTATAACTGATATTACAATATCTCATAGGGGTACAACTGATAAAATCCCTGTATTTATTATTTTATCAAAATATTAAAAAAGTGAGAAATTTTTATTTTTGTGAAAACATAATATGTCTATACTATTATGATAGAGTCAAAATGTAAGTGGAATTCTATTGACTTCATTTTTAAGCATGTTCTACCAAAAACAAGATGTGCAGATTAATAAAAAAAACTTATTTCACTGGAAAGTTTTGAATGAATCGAAATTTCAATCCAAATCGAGTAATTCAATATAGTACACATTAATATGAGTGCATCTATGTTTCTGCTCGACACATTGAAAATGCCCGTATAAGCAAAAAAAAAACTTAAATGTAATTGATCGCCAGACATATAATTATCACTATAAATAATAACCATGATTTCAATGGTAGTGATCAATATACATACTGGAAGTAATTGACTGATTAAGCATTCGAATTTTAAGGAAAAATATTAGCAATAGTCCAATATCATAGATATAGATAGATAAAACATCTATTTATTTTGTTGAATAGATAAACGGACTAGCCATACTTAGAAATAAGATGTTATAAAAGCCCATATACAACATATATTTTGTTGTTGTTGTTGGAACAAGTAGAGTTCCAAAATCCTACTGATATAGTGACAGGAAGTGTAAAGAAAGGTATCATCCAAACATATTGATATGTATGTTCCATAATAAAATCAAATTTTATTTTTTTATTTTTGTTGATTAATATTGTTTTTGATTCAACCATTTTTGTCTTTTTTACAAGAATACTTCACAGGCTTTTAGAAGGTGATTGACTCTTTTCACTTGTTCTCCATTTTCATGAAAGTCATCCTTTTTTAATGAAATTTCGTTTTCAAATATGGAAAATTCAAATCCCTAAAATTAAAAATATGCTTTTTTTTATCTCACATCAGTCTTTATTGATGATGTCTTACATTTTTAGAAGACTGGTATTGGATCTGCAAAGGTTGAGGTGCCGACAATAAAAAATTTAAAGAACTTACTTGACTTTGTAAGAATCTAATAAAAGTTGAGTCATTTATCCAATGAAGATACTATGAAAACCTTGAAAATCGAACATGGACTAAAATGCAAATCTTGTCTGAGTTTGAACTTAATTGCAAAATCTATACTTTTCTAGGATCAAAAAATACGAGTAATAGTGCTCGTTGAGATTTTCCAACAAGTCCAAGAATACGAAAATCTGACTTCGGGAACCCGAGTTACGATTATTTTAGCAGAAGTGGGTCCATGTCATATTCGGATTCAGACCTATATCCAAATTCGAGTCTCAACCCATATAACCAGCCCTCCCCTCTCCCAAAACGCCCAAAAATGCCCAAAATCAGTCCAACCCTCCCCCTCCCTTCCTCCTCCCTCTTCCTCGTCGAAGCACCACCGGAGTTCGCCGGAGCACGTCGAATCGACGATCCGAAGCTGAACCTGCGTGGAGGAGTTCAAGGATACCCTCATGTGTTGTTTTATGTCGTCATCTGAGTACCGATTTCGTCGTTTTTCCTATGGGTGGAGTTGCAGAGGTAGCCAACTTTTGAGGCACGACGACCCCTTCCTTTTGTTGTGGTTCCATACAGTTTTAGATCACGTGCCATCCCCATTAGAGCCTTAGTTACAACTTTTTGGGTTGGTTTTGTTGTGATGATCTAGAGTACATGGATGCACAGAAATATATGGTTTCCGACATCCTTCCTCCTAGAATTCACACATACACGTACATACATAGTTGTTGGGGTCAGGAATCATAGTTTGGAGTCCCAAATTATGGTATAGTTTTGTTCATTTTCTTTCTCAGTGCGGACTCCTGATTTTGATAAGATCATTATCAACCTCTGATTTCGTGTTTGGGGAATTCAGGAACGAGGGAGGGGCAGGTGGGGGCTAAGCCCCCTCAAATATGATGGAAGTCCTGTAATATATACTTATAAGATTCTTGTGATATGGTAACTTCCACAATAAACGAAGCTTGAGCCCCCCAATCATTGGATGTTAATTACTTATCTTAAACTATGAGGGTGAATAGAAAATTTTACCACAACATAAATGCTAAGAACGTGTGCATGCCAACACACCATGTTAGCCAACCGTTACACCTATTCTATTTTTAGATGTCCGTGAAGTTTTGCATTCCCTTTTCTCGTATTTTCTTAACTATTTTAATGCATAAATAATCAAGTTAACTAATCCCTTCTATCTTCTCTCATCGTGTGTTTCTCTAATCTCCATATTTTCCACCGCAATAGCTAGTAAACCATGCTGATTTCCCTTGCGTCGCACCAACCGCCCTCTCTTTCACCTCCTCTGTCGTCTCCTGCAGGAGGTCTGTCACCGTCATCCCTGCAGACCGCAGTTACACTTACCTCTCTCACCTTCTGCACAGTGCAGCCTCTCGAGCCTTCTCTGTGATGTAGTCCCTCACCTTGTCGTATCGCTCCTCCACGGCACAAAGTGCGTCGACTGAGTTCTACTAACATCATCGTCATATTTTGTAGCGTCGCATCGTGTTGGACTTTACGATTTCAGTGTAATTTCCAGCCTCTCCATCATCGAATATATATCTTGCAAGTTGTGATAATCTTCTTTTTGAGATCAAAAATATTCATATTTGATATTCCTTCAGCTACACACAAGTCTCCATGCTTATTTAAAGGTCTTTTGTTCTTTCCTTTATTTTCTTGCCGGAATTGTCTCACAATTTATGGGATCATAGCTAAAATTCGATTTTGAATTTAGTCTGTTTAGGGACCTTAGATTAATAACATATATGCATTATATTATTAATTCATACCGAATTTCAGTTTATTAAAATAATATCGAGCATCAGAGTTCAGTTTTCCAGTGATTTGGAATTAGTACATTTGAAAACATAGCAAGAATGTTGTTTCAACTATTTGAAAAAATAATAATAGTAATGTATATTCATGTTGAGTTTTTTTATAAAAGTTGTTCTTGATGCTTGTTTCATTTATAGATTATTGATTTGCTATCTATCAGTCTTATTCAATTCAAACTTTGTTGAACTAATAAACATGGATATATTTATGGATCTCTTGTTATCTTAATTGATATAATTTTTTAGAATGGATTTAAGAAGGGAAGTAAATTTTATCAGTTTCATGGGTACGTATTGAATGGGGCGATGGAAAGGAATGTCAAGTAGGAGATTGATGTGGATTCATGTAGTGTTATTTTTCTTCCTTGTGGATTGTTTCAAAAATTTGCAAAAAAAATTATAATTATCTATTTATGATAATTTTTACATAAATAATTTTGGACTTAAAATGAAAGCATATATATGTCATAAGATGAAAAAGACATTGACTTAAGGGAGTTTGTACACAAGGATCCCCAAAATCTCATCTATTAACATGGTAACCCTTACAATCCTTGTAGATTATACCACAACCCATGTAATCTTACTAGTATTTCTTACATCACAATTCTTGAATGGGAAGGAACATATGTGCTAAATAGTGTAAAGACTAAAGCTTATAAGGGTCCCATTGTAATTACAAAAAATATAAGGGTTATAGTGTAATTGGATAAGATTTAAGGATCATGGTGTAAGAAATTTCTTAATTTAAAAAGTGAAGGTGGAAAATAATATGTGCCCTTGAAAAGGTTTATTCGAGCTCTTGCATATAGATGTCATATTGTAAAAGATTAAATACATACTTCGGAGATACTAACTTGAGCACCATTTTTTAGTCCAAACTCTTTTTTTAAACATTGTATCTTACTTTCTCCAGACATTTGCTACATACCATGAGAGGTAAAGATATTGTCTTAGATTTTTTTTATAAATGGTAATTGTGTATTACTTATCTTAAATGTCATATATACCATATCAATTTTAATTTATGACATTACTTTCAGATTAAAAAAATGTCAAAGAGAACAATTATCACATATTTCTATAAGGTCAATGAAAGTACTTCTCAAGAAAATCTACATGATGATCCTAAAGAGGATGAATTTCTGCAACAGAAATTTCCACGGCTAGAAATTCCAAATATGGATGTTGTATCAGTTGAAAGAGATACTGGATTACATCAGATGATTTGGCAGTATCCATCGGAAAAAAGAGAAGATATTATTCGTACTTATATAAATTTGGGACCTTATCAATTTATCATGGAAAATTATCCATATACTACTAGTGGAAAGCAACGCTGACGATTTCAAGCATCATGGTTTAAGTATCATGCATGGTTAGAATACTCTCCTTCAAAAGATGCAACAATTGTTTCTCTTGTTATCTATTTTGTGATAGAGCTAATTCCAAGCATGGTACAAATGCTTTCGTTAGTGATGGATTTCGTACTTCGAAGAAGCTTAATGATAGAAGAAATTGCTCTTTTTTATACAACGTCGGAGAAAAGGGATCAACACACAAGTTGGCTGAAGAACGCTGGAGGAATTTAGTGAACAGATAACAGTACATTGAAAATATATTCAAAAATAAGAGGAAATGTATTTAAAGAAAATCGTTTACGACTAAAGACTACAATTGATATTGTCCGATGGTTGACATTTCAAGCATGTGCATTTCGAGGAAATGATAAAATGTCATCTTCAAGCAATCGTGGGAATTGTATTGAACTAATTAAGGTATTTGCATCTTACAATGAAGAAGTGGATAAGGTCATCTTAGAAAATGCACCCAAAAATGCTAAATATACATCTCCTGATGTTCAAAAAGAAATTCTTTATATCAAAACCAACAAGGTTAGAAATGCCATTCGGGATGAGATTGGAGATACGGTATTCTGCTTAATAATTGATGAAGATAGATATGAATCAAAAAGAGAGCAAATGGCAATTGTTTTAGGTTTATTGCTAGATTTGGTATCTTACGTGAAAGATTCTTTGATCTAATTCATATACCTAATATAAGAACTGCGACATTAAAAGATAAACTTTTCCAAGTCCTCTTACAAAATAGACTTGACTATAAAAGAATAAGAGGTCAAGGTTATGATGGAGAAACTAACATGCGTGTTGAATGGAATGGGTTGCAGGCTTTGGTTTTGAAAGATAGTAAATATGCATATTACATTCATTGCTTGGCTCATCGCCTTCAGTTAGCTCTTGTTACGGCTTCAAAAGAAAGTGATCCCTATTCATAAATTCTTCGGTAAACTAAGCGTTATTGTCAACATTATCAATGCATCTTTCTAAGTATCATGATGAATTACAAGCTACTCAAGCAGAGGATGTTGCATACCTACTTTCTATTGATGAGGTAAAACCAGGTACCAGACTTAATCAGATTGGTATATTACAACGTCCGAGTGAACATAGATCTATTTGCAGTTTTATCAAAATGTATAGTACTGTGTGCAAAATAACTTTGACTATAATAAATGAAGGTGATAATTATTTGCAACGTGGAGAGACAGATGAAGCAAATGAAGCTGTGACATCTTTTGAATTTATTCTTATCATGCATATAATGGAATATGTCATGGGAATCACAAAAGATTTATGTCAAGTTTTACAATGAAAGAATCTAGACATCTTGAATATGTTGCAACTTGTTTCATCCACAAAAGAGCACCTTCAAAAAGTACGAGAAGATGGTTGGTATCCATTATTTGAAAAAGTTGTATTATTTTGTCAAAAAACGAAGCATGGATGTTCCTGGTATAAATTCTTCATATTCTCAAAGCCGAACAAGATCTCGTTGTCAAGAACACCAAGTTACATTGTTTCATTACTTTCGAATAGATATATTTACCACTGCCATAAACTTCCAATTATCAGAATTAAGCAGCCGATTTAGCGAGAAAGCTACTAATCTTCTTATTCTAAGTGTAGCTTTGGATCCTAGAAATGATTACAAGTTATTCGATAGTACACATATATGCAAATTAGTGGAAGAATTTTATCCTACGGATTTCACAGATCATGAGCTAATATTATTAGAAAAGCAATTGATACATTACAAATCAGATGTTATTGCACATCAAGTTATCAAAAGTGTCTTAAATCTTGTAGATCTTTGTCAGAAATTGTCAGAAACAAAAAAGCAGAGATGTACTATTTGATTGACATATTGATCTGACTTGTATTGACGCTTCCTATATCAACCACAACTACCGAGATAGCATTTTCAGCTATGAAGATAATAAACTCCAGACTTCGTAATAAGATGGAACATAATTTTCTTAGGAGTTCTATAGTAACATATATTGAGAAAGACATTGCGGAGCAGTTCTCAGTAGAGTCAATTATTGATGACTTTGATTTGAAGTCATGAAGAGCACAATTTAAATAATTTCAAAAACAGGTATGCTCGATTTCTTTTATCTTTGTTCAAATTTATACTACTTTATTATGAGTTTTCTTATTTTTAAGCATTATATGAAATATCAAAGTTGAAAGATCAAAGTTAAGGTTGACATAATGGGTTTTATGATCAAATTTTTATTTTATACAATAAATTAATTAAAATGCAATAGTTTGTATGTATTAAGTTTAAATTTATTATTATATAATCTTTAGGTTGCAAACTATTTGGTCCAACCCCCCTGATATTAAATTCTGGCTTTGTCCCTGGGGGAATCTGTCATTGGAAGGTAAAAATCCTTATTTTGGTAGGTTGCACTCGGATGTATGTTTAGTATTTGGGATTCTTAGAATGGTGAATGCTGTCAGGTTCACCCAGTAAATTGCGCAAACTCTAGGCAACTTTACCATGGACTTTACATTCTAATGTATGTCCTTTGTACATTATGCCAAAACACTGAGTTAAGTTGGCGAGATGCATCTGCACTAGAGATCTCCTATCTTTTGTGGAGGTATGGGATATTTTTGTGGGTATGCACCATATAGTTTCTGTTGGAGTATTTGGTAGTGCGCCTATTGAGTTGTAGCAGGGTAAATGTATCATGGAGAAGATCCATTTACCCCATCCTGTGTTTAGTCCCATACCGCCCAATGGTGGAACTTGGATGCTCTGGGAAGGCTATATAAGGAGCCCCAGACCTCCTGTACTCATTGAGAAAGTGAATAGGAAAACACGGCCCGTTGAGGGCTTCTCCCGTGGTTTCATCCCGCTCCTCACAGAGTAGGGATCCACGTTATCATGATGTTCCCATGTTTATGTTTCTTGTTCTTAGCTCTGTTTATCTATCGCTTCCGCATTCTTCATATTTTATAACATGGTATCAGAGCGGGTTCGATTCTCGAGGACTTTGTATTTTTTTATTTATTCGAGATTCGATTGTAATGATTTGTTCTTGAAGATTATCACGTTCAAGATTAGAGATTCATGTTTAGGGTTTTCCTGGAAACCTTAAAATCTGTACGAAGGCAATATGGTTCAAGATCTAGGGTTTTTTTTGAAACCCTAATCTATTCTTCGTCTTTCATGCTGCAAAACAAATTCTGTGGAGTGCCATCTTCCTTGCAGGCTCCACGATTCTCCAGGTCGACGACCTCATCGAGCCTTGGCAAGATCGTGCCAAGGTGATGTTCTATCTCCAGGCTGCGCCACCATCTTCAAACATGAGAGCAGGCAGAGTACGCAGACCCAATCTTCAGATCTCGCTTAGAAGAGCCAAAACCCTTGGCAGCGCATATGCACTTATGTGCACAGGTCGGCGGCACAACAGAAGCCATCCTCCTTCAGCGCCGCTTCTCTTGGTCCCTGTCAACACAGGCGAGATCATTCCAGTCCTCCATCGCCAACCTGCCAGAGCCCTGCGGCGTGATGAGCGCCCTCCTCCAGCCCCACAATGAGTGTCCTCCACCCCCTCCATCGCCGCATCCTGTCTTCACGCGCACCCCAGGCGGGGGTCTCTGACGAAAAGAATCCAAGGTGCTCCAGCGCGCAGCCCCACACATGTGGCATCGCGCGCACAGGCGCAACACCTCCTGGCGGCGGTGCACATCCATCACCGCGCTTCTCCAGGTGCGCCTCCAGGCGGCAGGCGCTCACTCCCATCCTGCCGATCTTCGCCGCCCGATCTGCGACAACCCCATGTCGCGATACCCCTCCAGGCGGCGCGGGCAAGACCCGAACATGGGGAGGCGGCGGCGTTTTCATGGATTGGATTCTGTATGGGAACCCTAGGGCAGGGCTCCCAACGGCTTAAAAAAATTGGGCTCAACGGGGCATATGCTGAGTTTGTAAAAGAAAAAAAAGAGGGACTGTCTCTTTATTGGGCCTGTTGGGTCATGTATTGCTTCAAAAAAGAGAGAGAGAAAAAGAGGAGAGAGGCCGCTAAAAAAAGAGAGGGTCCAGAAAAAAAGAATAAGGAGTCTTTGGGCCCAATTGGGCCGAGTAGTAAAAAAAAGAGGAGGCACGTACAAAAAAAAGCCGTACGCAAATTAAATTTTTTTTGAAAAGCCATATAAAAAAGTGGTTGAACGGCTTATGTTAAAAAAAAATCATGGCGGCTATTAAAAAAATGAAAAAGCCGCAAGTTTCATGTTGTTTACCCCCTATTTATCATATCTTCTCCCAACTTTGTCGATTTTCATGTTCCGACAAGTATGGGAGAAAGGGGGAGTATATGTAGAGTCACAGGTCTATACAGATGATTCAGAAGTCAGATTCAGATGCAGATTTCCAGACCGATCATATTCCAGACTCTACGGTTCATATCCAGTGTCAGACTCGACATCAGATAGTTCCGAGTCCAGTTTCAAACACGCACGAGTGTGCGGTCATTTTTCAGATGAGCATATGTTGCCATCATTGTCAGAGGTCCCCATCATTCTTCTTGTTGTCAGGCCAGAGTTTTCATGTGAGCCATAGGGACTCCAGAGCAGAGGACCATTCCCTTGAGGGCAAGGGTTTTCATGTGGTATCATAGGTACACCAGAGCAGTGCACCATTCTCTGAGTCAGATGGGAGAGACCCAGTTCTCCGACGAGGAGACTTCAGGCGCAAGTTCAGACTCGATGGTCAGATTCCGAGTCTTCAGTTGACTCACACTCCAGCCCGTTCGTCCTCCTCACCTGCACGGCATGAGAAGCAACGTCCTCGATTGCAGCAATGTGCGCGTTGGGTTGATATTGTCCGTAGTGTCCTGTAGCGTGAGTTGAGTTTCTTTCTGTTTGTTTGTCCAAGCTGAGCATTGCATGCTCCAGCTTGAGGGGGAGTGTTGGAGTATTTGGTAGTGCGCCTATTGAGTTGTAGCAGGGTAAATGGATCATGGAGAAGATCCATTTACCCCATCCTGTGTTTAGTCCCATACCGCCCAATGGTGGGACTTGGAGGCTCTGGGAAGGCTATATAAGGAGCCCCAGACCTCCTGTACTCATTGAGAAAGTGAATAGAAAAACACGCCCCGTTGAGGGCTTCTCCCGTGGTTTCATCCCGCTCCTCACGGAGTAGGGTTCCACGTTAAATCATGGTGTTCCCATGTTTATGTTTCTTGTTCTTAGCTCTGTTTATCTATCGCTTCCGCATTCTTCATATTTTATAACAGTTTCATTGGTTATGCATCTCTTAATCATGATATTGCACATGCACTTGTTTTTGCTGGATTGGTGACTAGTTTAGTAGGGACTGTTTGAGTTGTTGGAGCTCTTCCAGAACTATTAATTGAAGGGATGTTCGTAGATGCCCAAGTTCAGGTCAGCAAACCTTTCTGGATGTGTCAAGCTTATTGGTTCGTTACATGTGTATGACTAATCAGAAATTTTAGGAGTGAAATGTTATGTTGAGATAAAGGCATTGAAGAATGTTCTGGACATACTATGTTGCTTCTTTACATACAAGTCTGCTCGAGCTTCTATGCATAAAAAAATTTTCTGCTTGATTGATGTATCTTCTTTTGCTCAAGGGAGAGTCAGCTCTAGGATGTTGTTTTCAGGCTATAACATGAATGAAAGGGACTTCGGGGGATTATACCCTTCATCAGTTCTATGAACTTTGTGATGGAAAAAAAATTCTATTATTATCTTCTACTTTGTTAGGTGTTACCCAGAGAATGGATTACATACCTTCCAGTAATGTAGTTGTCATGGATTCATTTACAATTCTTGAGTATTTGAGTTTATATTTTTCCTCTCTTCCGATAAATTTATTGGTGACTACCAAACTCGAGTGGTCGCTGTTGTGCTATAAATAAAAACACCTATAATTTGCAGGTTTATTTTCAACAGCTATGACACTACTTGCCTCACATATGTTTAGTTAATTGCGTCTGATGGAACTTGTATCTATAAAAGGTTTCAGATTTGGTTCCCAAGGCACAGACTTTAGCTTTGTATTTATATATTTAACAAAAGAGGGGAAGTAAGAAGAGGATACATGTATATATGTTTTGCGATCTCTTTTTGTGATGATACTTGGAGCAGCAATGAGTACCTACACTAAAGGTGCTTCAATCATTTAAGCATGATCTTAATAACAAATTTATAGAATGATCCACGGAAAAGCTGCTAGATAATACACCAATCATGCTAAACGCCAGGAATCAAATTCCATTCAATTGTTTAAAAAGGATGATCAAGTCTTGCTCATTCTTTGAAGATCGAAATGTTGATATCATGCAAAAGGAGTTGCACGCAAATCATAAATCATATTGCGGTGATTGCCATTTTAGTTAAGGGATACTCCATGATAGTCGAGTAGTGGAGTTGTCACGTCCCGGACCTCGAAACATGGAAAAATTGCGGAAGCATCCCAAAATGGTGAAAAATTTTTTTTTTCGAGTCCAGGAGCGAGACAAAATTCAATAATCCATAAATAACAATCAGAGTGCCATACATAATGGAAGAATAAAGGAAATTAACCAATCAATGAAAGACTCAACAAGTCTGAACTAGACAATAAAACTAAATAAGTCTATCCGTACAATGACTCAAGAGGATAGAAAATATCAATGACTCTTCAATCCTGCCAACGGCCAGCACTCTTACTTCCCTCTAGACTGCAAAGTTGTAAATCAATATTAGTCAAACGAATTTGACTAAGTATGCATCAATAATTTATGAGACATACCATCAACATCATATACGATGAGTAAAAAAAATATACGATGACAATTCCATATGATAAGGAATATAAGTCAATAAATAAACAATGAACTATAAAAAGACTTTTTCATGTATGCCCATCATTATGGGATAACAATGACAATTCAATCAATTTCCTTGAATATCACAAATTTTGTGACCATAATATCAATATCCATATCTATATAAATCAATACCATCTGCCGACACCGGGCAACCCGAGCTTGGATAGAAGCCACCCCGTTCCCTTAAATCAAAATTTTACACTAAAACAAATATCAATACGAGGCCTCCTATCCAAACCCCAATGCAATGGACATCAGTACTGAGTCAACCGCCGTAGCGGTAAATTGTTTGGGAAGTAGTGTAGGATTGCCCGCCTACAACGGTCAATTGGCGGAATTAACCGTCTGCGCGGCACCCGGCCAGGTCAAAGCCTCTAATGGGCAAACAATGAACAATGTCTACTTCCTCACAATGATGGTGTCAAAAACAATAATTAATTTTCCAATAAAATATTTGAATAAAAAATACATTTTAACCTATATATCAAAAGGCAATAATGTATCTATCTCTTTACATTTAACAACTAATCCATGAATAAGCATTATGGCTAAATATCAACTTGGCACCTAATTATATAAAGTTGTAACACAGAGATATCATCAAAGAAGTTGAACAAGATATTATTAAAAAAATACCATTGCAACAACTAATCAAATAGAAAGTGGGATATAAATAACAACGGTATGTGACATAAATTAATGTACATACCTTAAGCTTGATCACCAAATTTTTTTTTGTCAAAAACCACCAATCCAATCACGTTGGTACATCAGACCCTATTATAAGAAATACATTTAATCAAAATAGTTATGATCTAAAAATATTCCTAACCCAACTACCCATGTAGGAGATTTTTTTTTATGATTTATTTTAGTTCCAAGGACCATGTTAAAGAAAAGTTAACTACCACAATATGTAATATGGAGGAATCAAAGTCCTAGATATTTTTGTGTGATAAAACATCCTAAGAATCTTTATATTTTACTACAATATTATTGTTTTGGTTAAATCCAAGTCAACCTATGGCTACGCTCCTTTGAAAAGCCTATATGAACCACACAAAAGACAAGCTCTTGGGTGACACATGGAGAAAGAGAGGGTTTGGCCATGTACGACCCATGCTCAAAGTTGAGAACCAAGAGACCTAAAAAAAATAATATCTTGACATACTCTATACTTGAGTGCAAGTGCCTTCTCCAAGAAAAGTAAAAGGTACAAGGTCTAGGGTTTTAACCATTGGTACAAGACTTCTAAATCCTATGCCTAGGTTTGCAAGGAAAGTAAAGATCCAATATCATATTCTCAGGTTTCACTTCGTACAGGTCTTGTGCAAGGAAAGAAAAAGAGCAATGGACGTACCTTACTTTCATATGGCTCCAGAGTCGATTTCGTTGTGGCTATCATCTAGATGAAATGTAGTATGAGGTGATATAAAAAGACGGTAGGATTGTGCTTTTATGGTATGGTCTCCCAGGATATTATTATATACATTTTTTTCACACGATCTCACCTTAATCCTATTGACTTGGTCTTGCCGTTTTTTTGTTATTATCTCAATCTTTTTCGTTTCATGTGTTTCCTTTGATTGTTTTTTCAAGGTTTATTTAATTAATTCCTTGGGACGGCATGGTAGTTATGCCATGCTGTTTCAGTCTTTCGTTGTTTTGGTTTTTTTTTTAAAGTTTACTCAAATGGCAATGATATTCTGCCGTTTTTTTTCTTTTTTTAACTCATACATCTATTTATTCTATTTTCAATGTCAAAAGCTTTCAATTTACAAAACATCCCTGAAAAAAAATTTAGATGTTACAACTCTACTCCTCTTAAAAGGAATTTCGTCCTCGAAATTAAAAGACATACCTAGAAGTTCAGGATATTTTTCTCGAACTTCATCTTCGAGTTCCCATGTAGCCTCCCTATCCGAATGATTATGCCAAGCAACTTTCACCATCTTGATAATCTTTCTTCGAAGTTGATGTTCTTGACGGTCAACGATGTGTGAAGGGTGCTCTTCATACGATAAATTTTTATGAACCTCGACAGGCTCATAATGAATATGATGAGATGGATCATGAATATATTTCCGCAACATGGAGACATGGAAGGCATTATGAATATGCGAATACTGAGGTGGTAGAGCAATGCGGTAGGCTACCTCGCCTACTCTATCCAATATCTCAAAAGGACCAATGTATCTGGGATTAAGTTTTCCCTTTCGTCCAAATCTCAATACACCACGAGTTGGAGAAATTTTGAGAAATACATGATCACCAACTGCAAATTCTAGTTCTCTGCGACGGTTATCTGCATAGCTCTTTTGTCTACTTTGAGCAATTAAGAGCCTCTTCTTAATCAGATCGATCTTATCAGTACACTTCTGCACAAGTTCCGGTCCGAGCAATCTTCTTTCCCCTACCTCACTCCAACAAAGCGGAGATCTGCATGGCCTCCCATAGAGAGCTTCATACGGAGCCATTCCAATGCTAGCTTGATAACTGTTGTTATAGGCAAACTCAATAAGTGGAAGATTCTCATCCCAACTTCGAGCATAATCCAAAGAACATGCTCTGAGCATATCCTCAAGAACCTGAATAGTTCTTTCCGATTGACCATCTGTCTGAGGATGGAATGCAGTACTAAACTTCAGCTTTGTACCGAAAGCCTCCTGAAGTTTTTTTCCAAAATCTTCCTGTGAATCTTGGATCTCGGTCAGAAACAATAGAGACAGGTATACCATGGAGCTTCACAATATTGTTCATGTATAAATTTGCTAAGCTCGCAACTGACTCCTTTTTCTTCATTGGCAAGAAATGGGCAGATTTCGTCAATCAATCCACGATCACCCATATGGAATCATAATTAGTTGCATCGGTCTTTGGAAGACCCATCACAAAGTCCATAGTGATGTGTTCCCATTTCCATTCCGGAACCTCTAACTGCTCCAAAAGCCCGGCTGGTCTTTGATGTTCAGCTTTGATTTGTTGACACACCAAACAACGAGAAATGAATTCTGCAATTTCCTTCTTCATATTTTTCCACCAAAAATTTCGTTGGAGATCCTTATACATTTTTGTACTTCCCGGATGTACAGTATATCGGGAGCGATGGGCTTCATCTAGAATCTCATGCTTCAACTCTGCCTGCGAAGGAACCCATAAGCGATTCCTGAATCTGATGCCACCATCCGCAGCAATGAAGAATTCTGAATTTTCTCCTTGACTTTTCTCTGCCAGAACATGATACTCAAGATCTTCTTTTTGAGCTCTCAATACTTTCTCCACTATTTCCGAATGTATCTGGATGCTAGATAAGGTAATCTTGTCACCTTCCTTGAAAGGATTCCAAGAGACAAAGTCATCAATCAATTTCCACTTTTTGATCATCAAGCTAGCCGACAATGCGTAGCCCTTTCGGCTCAAAGCATCAGCCACAACATTTGCTTTACCTGGATGGTAAGCAATAGAAAAATCATAGTCCTTCAGAAATTCCATCCATCTCCTTTGCCGCATATTTAAGTCTTTTTGAGAGAATATGTATTTGAGGCTTTTGTGATCAGAGAAGACCTCAAATTTCTCACCATAAAGGTAGTGACGCCAGATCTTTAATGCAAACATCACGGCAGCAAGCTCTAGATCATGAGTAGGATAATTCCTTTCATGAATCTTTAGCTGCCTTGAAGCATAAGCGACAACTTTTTCATTTTGCATCAATACACAACCCAATCCATTCAAGCATGCATCGGTGTAGATGACAAAACCTCCACAACCAGAAGGTAAAGTCAAGACAGGAGCAGTGGTCAACCTTCTCTTCAATTCTTGGAAGCTGCGCTCACATGCAGAAGACCATTCAAACTTTGTTCCTTTCTAGTCAGTTCAGTCAGAGGAAGTGAAATCTTCGAGAAATCACGAATGAATCTACGATAATATCCTGCTAAACCAAGAAAACTTCTGATTTCTGTCACGCTCTGCGGTTGCTTCCATTCTGCGACAGCCTCGACCTTGGCTGGATCTACAGAAATCCCATCCTTGGAAATAATGTGCCCAAGGAACATGACCTTTTCCAACCAGAATTCACATTTAGAGAATTTAGCATAAAGTTGATTCTGCCTCAGAGTCTCCAATATGATTCTCAAGTGCTCCTCATGTTGCTCAACACTCTGAGAATAAACATGAATATCATCCACAAAAACAATGACAAAGTGATCTAAGAATGGTCGAAAGACCCGATTCATAAGATCCATAAAAGCGGCAGGAGCATTAGTCAATCCGAATGGCATCACACAAAACTCGTAATGCCCATAGCGTGTTCGGAAAGCGGTCTTCGAGATATCTTCCTCTCGAATCCTCAATTGATGATAGCCGGATCGCAAATCAATCTTCGAGAAGATCTTTGCTGATTGGAGCTGATCAAATAAATCATCTATCTGTGGTAACGGATATTTATTCTTCACAGTCACCTGATTCAGCATTCGATAATCAATGCATAAGCGAAGAGATCCATCCTTCTTTCTAACAAATAAAACAGTTGCACCCCATGGTGACACACTGGGCCTGATAAATTCCAAGGCAAGCAACTCTTCAAGTTGCTTCTTTAATTCCACTAGCTCGGCCGGAGCCATGCGATACGACGCCTTGGATATTGGTAAAGTTCCAGGAACCAACTCAATAGTGAAATCAATTTCCCGCTGAGGTGGGGATCCAGGCAATTCTTCTGGAAAAACATCAGGATACTCCCGAACGACGTCGAGATCAGATAAAGTTACGGCTGATGGCTCAACCCTGATAATACTGGCAAGATAGGCTTCTCGCCCTTTCAAGATCATGCGATGTGCTTTCATGGCAGAAATAATGCACCGCTCAGAGACAGCACCATGCCCTTTAATGACGATCCCAGGGAACTGGTGGCTTGCAACGATCACCCTTTTCTTACAGCAATCAATGATACAATGATATCGGGAAAGCCAATCCATCCCAAGGATGATATCAAAATCTGTCATCTTCATGACAATGAGGTCACTAGGCAGCTCATGACCCTCAATTATCAATGGAGCATCTTGAATATACTCCAATGCTTTCACACTTCCCCCAGTAGGTGTGATAACTATCAAATCAATATCTAAAGGTTTTGGTTTGTCATCCATGCTTTTTACTAGTGCATCAGAAATAAAGCTATGTGTAGCACCAGTATCAAAAAGAATCTTCGCATGCAAATTTGCAATAAGAAGAGTACCTTCGATGACCTTGTCTTCCTTAGCAGCATTATCTCCAGTGGTGAGAGCATATACTCGAGCCGGAACCTTGGGCCTTTGATCTTGTCCTTGAGCAACGAGCTGCTTCCTAGGCTTCGGACAATCACGAACAAAGTGTCCTTTCTCTCCATAGTTCAGACACTGACCATTCTTGAGATAGCATTCTCCAGGATGGAAACGATGACAGAAAGAGCATTCAGGAATTCTGTTATTTTGCCCCGGCTTGGAGGCTTGCTTCTGCTTCTGAGAATTTTTGAAATTTTTGTTCCTCCCGAATCGATTATTCCGATCATTGCGCGGCTTCTCCTCCTTTCTTCGCAAGAAATCTCGCTCCATAGTTGTGGCGCTGGCTAGAGCATCCTCCATAGTCTTCGGCATGCTGGAAAGAACCTTCGATCTTAAAGTAGAGTGAAGTCCCTCAATGTAACTTCTGAGTCATACGGTACTCATCAGGACATAAGTGTGGAGCATACTTCAGTAAGCGATGAAACTTGTTGTTATATTCAGCAACATTCAGATCTCCCTGCTTCAGATTAATAAACTCTTGCTCCTTGATCAACTGCAAGTGCATCGGAATATAGTGCTCGCGGAAGAGTTTAACAAACTCATCCCACAAAATAATCTCTCCTTTTTCAAATTTCCGCAACTAGCAACTGGTCCACCAGTCCTTAGCATGACCCTTCAGTTGATGAGTAGCGAAGGAGACCTTGCTATCATCCGGGCATCTGATTGCATCAAACAATTTTTCTGTCTCCTCCAGCCATCGATCTGCTACCTCAGCATCCACTATACCGTCAAAGTTAGGCGGGTTCACCTTTAAGAATCTCTCAAAGGTGACATCATCATGGCGCTCCTCACGAAGACGCCTTTCTTTTTCAAGACGCCTCTCGCGACATTTCTGATCCCGGTCCTTGCTCTGATGGTGATCAGCTTGATCACGAATCAACTGGGAGAGCTCCTCGACCGTCTTCATTAATTTGGCATTCAGGGCGGCCAAATCCATGGAGCGATGACTCCGCTTACGGTTCGAGGCGGTCAACATCTACGAATAGCGACAGTCAATTAGTCAGCTATTCTAAATATAATCAATAATTATTCTAAGTCATCCTAAAATTGGATAATATTCCTCTAATCTTCCATTTGGCTCTGATACCACGTTGTCACGTCCTGGACCTCGAAACATGGAAAAATTGCGGAAGCATCCCAAAATGGTGAAAATTTTTTTTTTCGAGTCCAGGAGCGAGACAAAATTCAATAATCCATAAATAACAATCAGAGTGCCATACATAATGGAAGAATAAAGGAAATTAACCAATCAATGAAAGACTCAACAAGTCTGAACTACACAATAAAACTAAATAAGTCTATCCGTACAATGGCTCAAGAGGATAGAAAATATCAATGACTCTTCAATCCTGCCAACGGCCAGCACTCTTACTTCCCTCTAGACTGCAAAGTTGTAAATCAAGATTAGTCAAACGAATTTGACTAAGTATGCATCAATAATTTATGAGACATACCATCAACATCATATACGATGAGTAAAAAAAATATACGATGACAATTCCATATGATAAGGAATATAAGTCAATAAATAAACAATGAACTATAAAAAGACTTTTTCATGTATGCCCATCATTATGGGATAACAATGACAATTCAATCAATTTCCTTGAATATCACAAATTTTGTGACCATAATATCAATATCCATATCTATATAAATCAATACCATCTGCCGACACCGGGCAACCCGAGCTTGGATAGAAGCCACCCCGTTCCCTTAAATCAAAATTTTACACTAAAACAAATATCAATACGAGGCCTCCTATCCAAACCCCAATGCAATGGACATCAGTACTGAGTCAACCGCCGTAGCGGTAAATTGTTTGGAAGTAGTGTAGGATTGCCCGCCTACAACGGTCAATTGGCGGAATTAACCGTCTGCGCGGCACCCGGCCAGGTCAAAGCCTCTAATGGGCAAACAATGAACAATGTCTACTTCCTCACAATGATGGTGTCAAAAACAATAATTAATTTTCCAATAAAATATTTGAATAAAAAATACATTTTAACCTATATATCAAAAGGCAATAATGTATCTATCTCTTTACATTTAACAACTAATCCATGAATAAGCATTATGGCTAAATATCAACTTGGCACCTAATTATATAAAGTTGTAACACAGAGATATCATCAAAGAAGTTGAACAAGATATTATTAAAAAAATACCATTGCAACAACTAATCAAATAGAAAGTGGGATATAAATAACAACGGTATGTGACATAAATTAATGTACATACCTTAAGCTTGATCACCAAATTTTTTTTTGTCAAAAACCACCAATCCAATCACGTTGGTACATCAGACCCTATTATAAGAAATACATTTAATCAAAATAGTTATGATCTAAAAATATTCCTAACCCAACTACCCATGTAGGAGATTTTTTTTTATGATTTATTTTAGTTCCAAGGACCATGTTAAAGAAAAGTTAACTACCACAATATGTAATATGGAGGAATCAAAGTCCTAGATATTTTTGTGTGATAAAACATCCTAAGAATCTTTATATTTTACTACAATATTATTGTTTTGGTTAAATCCAAGTCAACCTATGGCTACGCTCCTTTGAAAAGCCTATATGAACCACACAAAAGACAAGCTCTTGGGTGACACATGGAGAAAGAGAGGGTTTGGCCATGTACGACCCATGCTCAAAGTTGAGAACCAAGAGACCTAAAAAAAATAATATCTTGACATACTCTATACTTGAGTGCAAGTGCCTTCTCCAAGAAAAGTAAAAGGTACAAGGTCTAGGGTTTTAACCATTGGTACAAGACTTCTAAATCCTATGCCTAGGTTTGCAAGGAAAGTAAAGATCCAATATCATATTCTCAGGTTTCACTTCGTACAGGTCTTGTGCAAGGAAAGAAAAAGAGCAATGGACGTACCTTACTTTCATATGGCTCCAGAGTCGATTTCGTTGTGGCTATCATCTAGATGAAATGTAGTATGAGGTGATATAAAAAGACGGTAGGATTGTGCTTTTATGGTATGGTCTCCCAGGATATTATTATATACATTTTTTTCACACGATCTCACCTTAATCCTATTGACTTGGTCTTGCCGTTTTTTTGTTATTATCTCAATCTTTTTCGTTTCATGTGTTTCCCTTTGATTGTTTTTCAAGGTTTATTTAATTAATTCCTTGGGACGGCATGGTAGTTATGCCATGCCGTTTCAGTCTTTCGTTGTTTTTGGTTTTTTTTTTAAAGTTTACTCAAATGGCAATGATATTCTGCCGTTTTTTTTTTCTTTTTTTAACTCATACATCTATTTATTCTATTTTCAATGTCAAAAGCTTTCAATTTACAAAACATCCCTGAAAAAAAATTTAGATGTTACAACTCTACTCCTCTTAAAAGGAATTTCGTCCTCGAAATTAAAAGACATACCTAGAAGTTCAGGATATTTTTCTCGAACTTCATCTTCGAGTTCCCATGTAGCCTCCCTATCCGAATGATTATGCCAAGCAACTTTCACCATCTTGATAATCTTTCTTCGAAGTTGATGTTCTTGACGGTCAACGATGTGTGAAGGGTGCTCTTCATACGATAAATTTTTATGAACCTCGACAGGCTCATAATGAATATGATGAGATGGATCATGAATATATTTCCGCAACATGGAGACATGGAAGGCATTATGAATATGCGAATACTGAGGTGGTAGAGCAATGCGGTAGGCTACCTCGCCTACTCTATCCAATATCTCAAAAGGACCAATGTATCTGGGATTAAGTTTTCCCTTTCGTCCAAATCTCAATACACCACGAGTTGGAGAAATTTTGAGAAATACATGATCACCAACTGCAAATTCTAGTTCTCTGCGACGGTTATCTGCATAGCTCTTTTGTCTACTTTGAGCAATTAAGAGCCTCTTCTTAATCAGATCGATCTTATCAGTACACTTCTGCACAAGTTCCGGTCCGAGCAATCTTCTTTCCCCTACCTCACTCCAACAAAGCGGAGATCTGCATGGCCTCCCATAGAGAGCTTCATACGGAGCCATTCCAATGCTAGCTTGATAACTGTTGTTATAGGCAAACTCAATAAGTGGAAGATTCTCATCCCAACTTCGAGCATAATCCAAAGAACATGCTCTGAGCATATCCTCAAGAACCTGAATAGTTCTTTCCGATTGACCATCTGTCTGAGGATGGAATGCAGTACTAAACTTCAGCTTTGTACCGAAAGCCTCCTGAAGTTTTTTTCCAAAATCTTCCTGTGAATCTTGGATCTCGGTCAGAAACAATAGAGACAGGTATACCATGGAGCTTCACAATATTGTTCATGTATAAATTTGCTAAGCTCGCAACTGACTCCTTTTTCTTCATTGGCAAGAAATGGGCAGATTTCGTCAATCAATCCACGATCACCCATATGGAATCATAATTAGTTGCATCGGTCTTTGGAAGACCCATCACAAAGTCCATAGTGATGTGTTCCCATTTCCATTCCGGAACCTCTAACTGCTCCAAAAGCCCGGCTGGTCTTTGATGTTCAGCTTTGATTTGTTGACACACCAAACAACGAGAAATGAATTCTGCAATTTCCTTCTTCATATTTTTCCACCAAAAATTTCGTTGGAGATCCTTATACATTTTTGTACTTCCCGGATGTACAGTATATCGGGAGCGATGGGCTTCATCTAGAATCTCATGCTTCAACTCTGCCTGCGAAGGAACCCATAAGCGATTCCTGAATCTGATGCCACCATCCGCAGCAATGAAGAATTCTGAATTTTCTCCTTGACTTTTCTCTGCCAGAACATGATACTCAAGATCTTCTTTTTGAGCTCTCAATACTTTCTCCACTATTTCCGAATGTATCTGGATGCTAGATAAGGTAATCTTGTCACCTTCCTTGAAAGGATTCCAAGAGACAAAGTCATCAATCAATTTCCACTTTTTGATCATCAAGCTAGCCGACAATGCGTAGCCCTTTCGGCTCAAAGCATCAGCCACAACATTTGCTTTACCTGGATGGTAAGCAATAGAAAAATCATAGTCCTTTAGAAATTCCATCCATCTCCTTTGCCGCATATTTAAGTCTTTTTGAGAGAATATGTATTTGAGGCTTTTGTGATCAGAGAAGACCTCAAATTTCTCACCATAAAGGTAGTGACGCCAGATCTTTAATGCAAACACCACGGCAGCAAGCTCTAGATCATGAGTAGGATAATTCCTTTCATGAATCTTTAGCTGCCTTGAAGCATAAGCGACAACTTTTTCATTTTGCATCAATACACAACCCAATCCATTCAAGCATGCATCGGTGTAGATGACAAAACCTCCACAACCAGAAGGTAAAGTCAAGACAGGAGCAGTGGTCAACCTTCTCTTCAATTCTTGGAAGCTGCGCTCACATGCAGAAGACCATTCAAACTTTGTTCCTTTCTAGTCAGTTCAGTCAGAGGAAGTGAAATCTTCGAGAAATCACGAATGAATCTACGATAATATCCTGCTAAACCAAGAAAACTTCTGATTTCTGTCACGCTCTGCGGTTGCTTCCATTCTGCGACAGCCTCGACCTTGGCTGGATCTACAGAAATCCCATCCTTGGAAATAATGTGCCCAAGGAACATGACCTTTTCCAACCAGAATTCACATTTAGAGAATTTAGCATAAAGTTGATTCTGCCTCAGAGTCTCCAATACGATTCTCAAGTGCTCCTCATGTTGCTCAACACTCTGAGAATAAACATGAATATCATCCACAAAAACAATGACAAAGTGATCTAAGAATGGTCGAAAGACCCGATTCATAAGATCCATAAAAGCGGCAGGAGCATTAGTCAATCCGAATGGCATCACACAAAACTCGTAATGCCCATAGCGTGTTCGGAAAGCGGTCTTCAAGATATCTTCCTCTCGAATCCTCAATTGATGATAGCCGGATCGCAAATCAATCTTCGAGAAGATCTTTGCTGATTGGAGCTGATCAAATAAATCATCTATCTGTGGTAACGGATATTTATTCTTCACAGTCACCTGATTCAGCATTCGATAATCAATGCATAAGCGAAGAGATCCATCCTTCTTTTTAACAAATAAAACAGTTGCACCCCATGGTGACACACTGGGCCTGATAAATTCCAAGGCAAGCAACTCTTCAAGTTGCTTCTTTAATTCCACTAGCTCGGCCGGAGCCATGCGATACGATGCCTTGGATATTGGTAAAGTTCCAGGAACCAACTCAATAGTGAAATCAATTTCCGCTGAGGTGGGGATCCAGGCAATTCTTCTGGAAAAACATCAGGATACTCCCGAACGACGTCGAGATCAGATAAAGTTACGGCTGATGGCTCAACCCTGATAATACTGGCAAGATAGGCTTCTCGCCCTTTCAAGATCATGCGATGTGCTTTCATGGCAGAAATAATGCACCGCTCAGAGACAGCACCATGCCCTTTAATGACGATCCCAGGGAACTGGTGGCTTGCAACGATCACCCTTTTCTTACAGCAATCAATGATACAATGATATCGGGAAAGCCAATCCATCCCAAGGATGATATCAAAATCTGTCATCTTCATGACAATGAGGTCACTAGGCAGCTCATGACCCTCAATTATCAATGGAGCATCTTGAATATACTCCAATGCTTTCACACTTCCCCCAGTAGGTGTGATAACTATCAAATCAATATCTAAAGGTTTTGGTTTGTCATCCATGCTTTTTACTAGTGCATCAGAAATAAAGCTATGTGTAGCACCAGTATCAAAAAGAATCTTCGCATGCAAATTTGCAATAAGAAGAGTACCTTCGATGACCTTGTCTTCCTTAGCAGCATTATCTCCAGTGGTGAGAGCATATACTCGAGCCGGAACCTTGGGCCTTTGATCTTGTCCTTGAGCAACGGGCTGCTTCCTAGGCTTCGGACAATCACGAACAAAGTGTCCTTTCTCTCCATAGTTCAGACACTGACCATTCTTGAGATAGCATTCTCCAGGATGGAAACGATGACAGAAAGAGCATTCAGGAATTCTGTTATTTTGCCCCGGCTTGGAGGCTTGCTTCTGCTTCTGAGAATTTTTGAAATTTTTGTTCCTCCCGAATCGATTATTCCGATCATTGCGCGGCTTCTCCTCCTTTCTTCGCAAGAAATCTCGCTCCATAGTTGTGGCGCTGGCTAGAGCATCCTCCATAGTCTTCGGCATGCTGGAAAGAACCTTCGATCTTAAAGTAGAGTGAAGTCCCTCAATGTAACTTCTGAGTCATACGGTACTCATCAGGACATAAGTGTGGAGCATACTTCAGTAAGCGATGAAACTTGTTGTTATATTCAGCAACATTCATATCTCCCTGCTTCAGATTAATAAACTCTTGCTCCTTGATCAACTGCAAGTGCATCGGAATATAGTGCTCGCGGAAGAGTTTAACAAACTCATCCCACAAAATAATCTCTCCTTTTTCAAATTTCCGCAACTAGCAACTGGTCCACCAGTCCTTAGCAGGACCCTTCAGTTGATGAGTAGCGAAGGAGACCTTGCTATCATCCGGGCATCTGATTGCATCAAACAATTTTTCTGTCTCCTCCAGCCATCGATCTGCTACCTCAGCATCCACTATATCGTCAAAGTTAGGCAGGTTCACCTTTAAGAATCTCTCAAAGGTGACATCATCATGGCGCTCCTCACGAAGACGCCTTTCTTTTTCAAGACGCCTCTCGCGACGTTTCTGATCCCGGTCCTTGCTCTGATGGTGATCAGCTTGATCACGAATCAACTGGGAGAGCTCCTCGACCGTCTTCATTAATTTGGCATTCAGGGCTGCCAAATCCATGGAGCGATGACTCCGCTTACGGTTCGAGGCGGTCAACATCTACGAATAGCGACAGTCAATTAGTCAGCTATTCTAAATATAATCAATAATTATTCTAAGTCATCCTAAAATTGGATAATATTCCTCTAATCTTCCATTTGGCTCTGATACCACGTTGTCACGTCCTGGACCTCGAAACATGGAAAAATTGCGGAAGCATCCCAAAATGGTGAAATTTTTTTTTTCGAGTCCAGGAGCGAGACAAAATTCAATAATCCATAAATAACAATCAGAGTGCCATACATAATGGAAGAATAAAGGAAATTAACCAATCAATGAAAGACTCAACAAGTCTGAACTACACAATAAAACTAAATAAGTCTATCCGTACAATGGCTCAAGAGGATAGAAAATATCAATGACTCTTCAATCCTGCCAACGGCCAGCACTCTTACTTCCCTCTAGACTGCAAAGTTGTAAATCAAGATTAGTCAAACGAATTTGACTAAGTATGCATCAATAATTTATGAGACATACCATCAACATCATATACGATGAGTAAAAAAAATATACGATGACAATTCCATATGATAAGGAATATAAGTCAATAAATAAACAATGAACTATAAAAAGACTTTTTCATGTATGCCCATCATTACGGGATAACAATGACAATTCAATCAATTTCCTTGAATATCACAAATTTTGTGACCATAATATCAATATCCATATCTATATAAATCAATACCATCTGCCGACACCGGGCAACCCGAGCTTGGATAGAAGCCACCCCGTTCCCTTAAATCAAAATTTTACACTAAAACAAATATCAATACGAGGCCTCCTATCCAAACCCCAATGCAATGGACATCAGTACTGAGTCAACCGCCGTAGCGGTAAATTGTTTGGAAGTAGTGTAGGATTGCCCGCCTACAACGGTCAATTGGCGGAATTAACCGTCTGCGCGGCACCCGGCCAGGTCAAAGCCTCTAATGGGCAAACAATGAACAATGTCTACTTCCTCACAATGATGGTGTCAAAAACAATAATTAATTTTCCAATAAAATATTTGAATAAAAAATACATTTTAACCTATATATCAAAAGGCAATAATGTATCTATCTCTTTACATTTAACAACTAATCCATGAATAAGCATTATGGCTAAATATCAACTTGGCACCTAATTATATAAAGTTATAACACAGAGATATCATCAAAGAAGTTGAACAAGATATTATTAAAAAAATACCATTGCAACAACTAATCAAATAGAAAGTGGGATATAAATAACAACGGTATGTGACATAAATTAATGTACATACCTTAAGCTTGATCACCAAAATTTTTTTTTGTCAAAAACCACCAATCCAATCACGTTGGTACATCAGACCCTATTATAAGAAATACATTTAATCAAAATAGTTATGATCTAAAAATATTCCTAACCCAACTACCCATGTAGGAGATTTTTTTTTATGATTTATTTTAGTTCCAAGGACCATGTTAAAGAAAAGTTAACTACCACAATATGTAATATGGAGGAATCAAAGTCCTAGATATTTTTGTGTGATAAAACATCCTAAGAATCTTTATATTTTACTACAATATTATTGTTTTGGTTAAATCCAAGTCAACCTATGGCTACGCTCCTTTGAAAAGCCTATATGAACCACACAAAAGACAAGCTCTTGGGTGACACATGGAGAAAGAGAGGGTTTGGCCATGTACGACCCATGCTCAAAGTTGAGAACCAAGAGACCTAAAAAAAATAATATCTTGACATACTCTATACTTGAGTGCAAGTGCCTTCTCCAAGAAAAGTAAAAGGTACAAGGTCTAGGGTTTTAACCATTGGTACAAGACTTCTAAATCCTATGCCTAGGTTTGCAAGGAAAGTAAAGATCCAATATCATATTCTCAGGTTTCACTTCGTACAGGTCTTGTGCAAGGAAAGAAAAAGAGCAATGGACGTACCTTACTTTCATATGGCTCCAGAGTCGATTTCGTTGTGGCTATCATCTAGATGAAATGTAGTATGAGGTGATATAAAAAGACGGTAGGATTGTGCTTTTATGGTATGGTCTCCCAGGATATTATTATATACATTTTTTTTCACACGATCTCACCTTAATCCTATTGACTTGGTCTTGCCGTTTTTTTGTTATTATCTCAATCTTTTTCGTTTCATGTGTTTCCCTTTGATTGTTTTTTCAAGGTTTATTTAATTAATTCCTTGGGACGGCATGGTAGTTATGCCATGCCGTTTCAGTCTTTCGTTGTTTTTGTTTTTTTTAAAGTTTACTCAAATGGCAATGATATTCTACCATTTTTTTTCTTTTTTTAACTGATACATCTATTTATTCTATTTTCAATGTCAAAAGCTTTCAATTTACAAAACATCCCTGAAAAAAAATTTAGATGTTACAGGAGTAGTTGCCTCCAAGGGAGGGGTATGCATCCTTGGGGCCTCGGGTAGAAGCCTAGGTGACCGCGATCCCAACTGCTACTATAGCTGCGATGGTTGGGGGACATGTTGCTTGGCACACCGAGGTGCTAATCTGCCGATGTTGGCCTCGGCACTTGCGTGCTTTAGCCCAGTGCTCGAGCGCGGGCCAAGAAGTCATGGTTGGTTTATTAGTATTTCTACAGTTAACACTCGTGTACGGTCCAATGTAGGCCACATCGGTTGGTATTCCGAGTGGGAGCGTTGAGAGGGGAATTCTGAGAATGTGGCTAATGAAGTTGGAAATGAGAGATATTTCTTCCGGGCACAAGGAGGATTGGTTTGCCTCGATTATTCGCGGGTTGGAATCTAAATTGTGTATTGGAAGTACAATTGGAAAGTTTGGCTAAGTGGATGCGTTGGGAACTTAGTTAGGATGCATTGTACCCTGCCGCATTGCACATTTTTGTGACACAGTGGTTGGTAGTTCTTTTACTGTTTTCTGTACTTAGTTTCTTTTTGAGAGACATGACATGTAAAATGTATAATATATGTATGGGCACTCATTTTTTTATAAATACATGTAATATCGTGTGGACATGGATTGTATGAAGAAAAGGATGGACATGTTATAATGAAATGAAAAAATTTAAATTCCTGTCATTCTATTATTTTTTCCTTATATTATTGTGTAATTTGAATGACCGATTCACTCTGCGTAGATTGACTGAACGTAGAAAGCCTTCCACTGGCAGGCGATCGTGTTTTTCACAGGATTTCTCGTTACTCATGTCAGCATTCTCACTTCAGATCTCCAGGTCTTGTGGAATGCATGTGCATGGAATAGGTTTGTCGAGTACCCAGATCCTAGGGGGTCGAATGCGACATATACTATAGGAATGGAGATAATTATCTATCTAAGAATGATTAAAGGACAACTACCATCAATCGATCTAAAAAGTCCAATATTTGCAGGATGGATGATAGTCTCTTACTATAAAAAATTATTAGATGCAATCAACACAAATTTGGCACTTTGTGAGGAAAATATGATATCCCAATTGGAAAGGTGCATTTGGAAAAGTAGATGATGGAAAGTTAGTTTTTTATTTAGACTTCTAGTTGCACAAAAAAATTGAGGTGAAAATTTACACTACTATGAAATTTGTTTGAGGGGATAAAACCTACTTATTTTAAGGGAAAGAAGAATGCCTTCCAAAGATGGAGAGGATCTTGGTCTTAAAAATCTTGAAACTTTGGAGCTTGCTTCGATTGACAAAAGATGCGGCATTTTTTTGCAATGGAGGTGAACAACTCCATTTGGAGAAGATCTTTAAAGGAGAAATATATTCCCCATATAGTCATCGTCTCTGTGCCAATAACTAAATAAGACTCAAGGGTTTGTGCAGTAGTATATGCTCGGGTATCGATCATGCATGATACAAACTTCAACCTAAACATGAGATTGACAAGGAGCTAGTATTCCATGAGAAGTTGCAATTGAGGAGAAGTGCATTTTTTTATGTTGTGAGTGATCTTAGAGAAAGAACATGGCTTTACATATGATGCACCACGAACCAAGTACTTGAATAGGGTTGTTGCCTTCTTGTGACATGTGACCCCCCGCCCCTTCGGCTACTGAAATCGACAGGACGACAACATTAGACCTATAGTCCAATTATGCCCACAAGCTCTGATACCATCTGTGACTCCTGCTCCTCCTACCGAAATCGATGGGATGAGAGCACCAGACCTATGGTCCAATTACGTCCATGATTTTTGATACTCAACAAACTAACTTATGCACCTTAGTTTAACATTTGAAATATATAACAATATGAGAAAAAATACGAAATGAAAAGCAGATTGCAACATTCATTCTCATTGATAATAATCATCAAGTACATGTCCACAAGTGAGATACACATTGTAACCATAACAAGTATAGAAAAGAATCTTCTCACAGTATCTCAAAAAAAATAAAAAACAATATGGAAGTAAATAAATTACTCTAAGTAAAATGCATCACCTCTAGTGCAAGTGTGACGACAGAAAATTTGATCTCCTCAAAAGCCGCTACTACTATGTTTGCTGCTTAGCTACACTTTTTGGGTTCACACGAGAGTAATGTTATGAACAAATACACAGTAACGAGATAAAATACTTTTCACTAATATAAGGGTAAGCAAGACATGTATAATCAACTCTATCTGATGACATATGCATATATTTAAAAACAATATTACACAAAGTTATTCTAAATTACACCCGATCGCATTTTTACAGATTTTATTCATTAATTTGATAATAATTTGAGTACTATCACATTGATCATGATATTTTCACTCGTTGATTAGAGTCCACAAAAGTATACAATTGCAATTATTAATATATGGTCACGAACTCGGAGTAATTTAGACATGCAAGTACGTGATTCACAAATCTCCACTGCACAGAAACTTGGTAGTTATCTTGAGTAAACCATCAAGGACTTATGTTCAACTAGAACAAGAAAGGATGATAGTGCTTCGGTGAGGGAAAGAGATGGAGTATGGCTAGGTTTTTTGAGAGTGCAGTCTACCATCTCATATTTAAATAAGAAGAGGTGAAATTCGAATCTATTCGGATCCGATTTGGATCCGATTCAAGTCCATACATGGGTCTTGATCATTCGTCTTAAAACATCAATATCTTGAGCTAGGAAGCTCGGAATTCGACGTTCTTGAGCTCGTTGGAAAGATCTCAACGAGCTCTATAAAATGGAGCGAGTCATTTGTATTTTTTTAAATGTCAAAAATACTCTAGAATTTATAATGAAAATACCGGGTTTCTAGATTGGCCTCTTGAGACTTGATGGCATAACCACCATGATCACTCGACAACAATTCATAAGAGAATTTGTTAAATTCTCTCTTATAATATATTTACAAGATAAGGATTGGTATTCACTTGTGGAAGCATATATATTGACAAGATCCTAGCCTTCCCTCTTCGACAGTCTCTCCTTGACATCTGATGCCTTGTCATCAACTAGATTATGGGGTCCTCTCAAACTCATTTTTTTGTTTTTGCAGATCACAACCACAATCAACACAAGCCTAATATCATCTAGTCACAAAAAATAAACACAAATGGGCATATATATTTAAAAATTATCAAGGAAATCCAACCGAGTAAAAACTTTGACTAAAGTCATCCCAACTGGAGATTTCGACCAATCCTAAACACATAGTTCCTTCCATTATCAAGATATTTTAATAAGATGAACTCATCCTCAGCTATACCTTGTAACATTGAAAACCACCAATGCCTAAAGTTCTTTTCCAGACTAGGACTCCCACAATCCGGATTGCTATACGATGATATATGTATAAGAAAATAAGTCTTCAATTCATTATAATATGCAATGCAGTTTGCGATAAAAAAAATGATCTTACAGATCTTGGATGAGCAAGAACAATGTCTTAAGCACAATGTGCAAAGATTTTTCTTATTCTTATCCCACAAAGAATGGAATCGAGATCAAATGACATACTCCTTAATCACTAGAGATAGGGGAATAAAGTGTAGAAAATGAGACTAAAATAAGTGAGTTAAAATCAAATTAGACAATTGTAAATAACGGTATTCATCTCGAAATTATAATTTATGAAGTGAACAATTCTAGACCACTAAATTAGTTGACTAGATAAAGTATCTGAATCATTTGAACTCAAGAAAAGTTGGAACTCAAGAAAAGTTGTTGACTAGGAAAAGTAGTTGACTAGGCAAGTTATCTGAATCGGTTGAACTCAGAAAATTGGTCGAATGATCAGTTGGATTAGTCGACTGATAAGTTGCTCAAAAGTCATCATTAGTCAAGTGATTGTTGAGTTGAACTTTGGTCAAGACACTAGTCGATTGATCAAAGTCCATCAATTGAGTATTAGACATTACAAGAAATTAAAACAAGTTGTGGCTACAAAAGTATGCCCACGGATGTGGGATTTGTGGCCACGAAATTGGGCTGTGGCCACGACATGTCGTGGTCAGTAGATGTAGCTACAAGTCTCATCGCGAGAGTTTTCTGACTACGAATATGTCGTGGCCACAGAACTTGTCGTGGCTACAACTATTGTATGAAGACTTTGGTCACGGATTGTAGCTACGAGAAACTAGTGCCCACGAAATTATCGTGACCACAAGTTTCCATAGCCACACCATGACCACAACTCATTTTTCTTGTAGTGAGAGAAAATTAATTGTCTATGAATCCAGACAATCGATAGATTTTGTCTGAGAACATGAATTGAGCTCAAGTAACATGTTATACTTAGCACGGGGTTTACAATGTAACTCTGTCATAAAATAACACTACAAGAAAAATGATTTGTGGTCAAGGAATGTGGTTACGGAAACTTGTGACCACAATAATTACGTGGTCATTAGTTTCTCGTAGCTACAATTCGTGGCCAAAGTCTTCATACAAGAGTTGTGGCTACGACAAATTCTGTGGTCACTTGTAGTGGCTACGACATATTCGTAGTTAGAGAACTCTCACGAGAGACTTATAGCTACAGCTACTGGCCACAACGTGTTGTGGCCAGAGCTCAATTATGTGGCCACAAACCCTACATCAGTGGGCATAGTTCTGTAACGACAACTTGATTTCCTTGTAGTGTAAATTACCATAATTCTTAGAATCCATTGTCTCTATCATCTTCTGGTTTTTTTTCATCATTAACTTTGTTCTTCATGTTGATGTAGCTTCACCAGCTTGATATCATGTTCTACTATCTTTAGCTTGAACTTCATCAGTTCATTCTATGTCATCACATTATTTACTAGCTTAAATACAAGCTAAAATAAGAACAATATTTTTTCGTCACTAACTATGCATGCATGAGTACACGACCTAACAAAGGTGCATATCAAAATCCTGTCTTGGATGGATTCATATTCCAATAGTCTTATATCTCTCAATGTGATACTTTTTTGTATGGTGATCAAAATAGACCTTGACTTAGGACTTGTTATATAGTTTTTTGGTTCTAAAGAGGTAATAAAATGCAAGGATTCGCAAATGGAATGCAATAACCATAAGGAAGTTGCTTTTAACAATAATACAATCCACTGTATAACATATGGGAATCATAAGTAAAGAGGATTACCTGGATCCACACAAGCAAGAGAGAAGAGCTCAAGATTCGAGCTATGGTGCATTCATCAAGAAAGGAGGAGAGCCGACGACTATAGCGAGGACGACATGGCTCTGGTGACAAGAGGAGTGGATAGGAGGATGGGGGACTGACCATCGGGAGAAGGGGAGGCGGAGCTCAGGTTTCGAGGGAATGGGAGAGGAGGAATCGAAAGTGCAAGAAAGAGACTCTCTCAGTCCTTATACAAATCTTTCGACGATGGTTCTCAAACCTCCACTGTTGTTTTCTCTAGCGGTCGGCCTTATTCCGACAGTTGCCAATAACCTCGATGATTGTTCATCGTCGATATAGTCATTTTATATCATAGTCTGAATTCGAAAAAGCCAATGGTGGTTCTCCTCAACGACGGTTGCTCAACAACCACTATTGAGTATTATACCATGGTAGTTGCCAATCTATCTCGACGGTATGTAAACTGTTGTGGTATAATATTTAACATCGGTTTCCAAACCATCGACGTACCTGCAAACTGCCAACGATGATATTGTCGACGACAGTCTACAAGTATCATCGGTGGTTACATAACCTTACGATGAAACCTCGGCTGACCTCGTCACTTGTGATGGTAACGCCGCCGCCGAACCACCACTGATAAAGAAACACCCACCGGGTTAGCTATTAACGCCGATGGTGTGACGGTATTACTGACATTCAGTGGCATTTAAGTCGGCAAAAATGAACCACCAGTAATATCATCACATCGTTGGATTTAATAGCAAACCCATCATTTGCTTCTTTATTGATGAGGGTTCTTCAAATGATGTCGCCGGTGTTTCAAAATTCGAGGGTTTGCATTGCCAATGATTAGGGATGAGCAAGGATCAGGTTGGGCTGGGCCCTGAAGGGCCCAGGTCCAGGCCCATATAAAATTTCGGGCCTTGGGTCGGGTCCAAGGTCCAAGTTTTTTTTATTTTCGACGGTCCAAACCCACGCCCGACCCAATTTTGATGGACCGGGCTTAGGTCAGGCCGACCCATATAAATATGCATGTATCAAGATTTTAACACTTTTTCTATATTTTCAAGCTGAATTTATATAATTTTGTCACTTAAAGAGTGGGCAAACTTGTGTGGTTTTATAAAATTAAATAATAAAAAAATATAAAGAAAGAAAAAGATGAATCAAATGTAAAAAATATATCCATGTTGAGACAATACAAATATAATAGCATATCAAATGTGATTAGCAAATGTTGTACCCGAGAAATTCTTGGAACTGGGATTTGAGCAAGTTGATTATGAATTTTAATATTATCTGCTTGCGTTATCCCCTACACGTTATTGACAACCAATTTATTAAGAAACTAAAGAAGAGTAATTTTGGCGATTGCATAATCCAAAGGCCGCGTCCTCCATGAATATATTTTTTCAAGGTCATTGTCTGATGCGGCCTTTGGATTATGCATGTGAGGTAAGGGTGTTTAATTGTGAAATCATACATCTCTTGGAAGTACTCTACTAGAGGCTGCCCAGCTACACTATCAATCCTGAAATTATAAGACTAACCGCAATACCGACAGCAAAAAATAATTTCATAACATACAAGATAAAATAAACATGATATGGTTCAATATTACAAAAGCTAAATGAATGAATATCAAAACCAACAAAAGTTCAATATTAATCAAGCCAAGTAGTTCAACATCCAAACCATACTTGAACTAAATAACACTTTCAAAAAGTTGAAATGTCTCTAGAGTAAGAAGCAAAAGGAAGATGCTGCATCTAGGCAACCTTCAAATAGCATGTAAAGTCCTACAATAGAAATTAAAATTATCAAAAAAATATCTTAAAATTACTTATTAGAAGTCCTACAAGATCTTGTATTTTTTAGCTACTTATCTAGGACAAATGATGTATATACTTGCAAGTTGTGGTTTTAAAATGGTAGTCATGCTTGAGAGGCCTTTGGATCTAAAAAAAATTTAAAGTTCAATACAAGTTAAGGACATCTAATTTACCAAAGATAGTAACTAGCTAATCTAGTAATCTTCATCTACTTGCTCCTCTTCCTCTTGTTCATCCAAATCCAAATTTGATTCGTCATCTTCATGAATCCAATCTCCTAAACAAACTAGTGCTTCCACCGTCTTCGGAATGAGCCTGCTTCGGTAGGTATCTAAAACTCCGTCGCCCATGCTAAATGCACTCTCTGAAGCTACAGAGGAAACGAGAATGATTAGAATATCACGAGCCATGAATGACAATATGCGATACTTTCTTGAGTTCACATCCCACCATTTCAAGATATCAAATTTGTCATCATCAATTATATCCGCTGAACAATCTTTGATATATATATATATATATATATATCAATCTCTGATTTTCCTACCTCGAGAGAACCAATCTCTCTTTTCTTTTTAAGAAATTTGCTTCTCACATCCTCTTTTTTCTTTGATGTGAATGCAATCTCTTGCTCAAGTCCACATGTTATAGAAGACTCTCCACCAAAAAATGATGCGTACTTAGTGGAGTATTATGCATATAGCATATGAAATGTATCTCTTACTCATTCAACAAGCTCAATATCTTCCACCTCAGGATAAAGTTCTAGATATGAGAAGTTTAAGAAATGAAATTTGTAGCGCGGATCCAAGACAATCGCAATTGCCAATACTTATCAAATTTAGAATACATCTTCATGCCTATACTTCTAATGGAAGAGTCGACATTATTAACAAGGGTTTGCAAGTGTCTTTCTATTCCATATATCAAGGAAAAAATAAGTTCGCGGTAGAATATTTCTGTCCAGAGAAAACCTACATGGCAATATAAAAACTCTCCAAGATCTCACAAACCATCTCAACCTTCTTCCATTCACTTGCAGACGGTGCATCACCGAACTGGAAATCATGAGATTTTAAATGATTGAACACTTTTTGATATAAAATAGAGGACTCAAGCATAAGATATGTGGAATTCAACCTTGTGCTCACATCCAATCTCAATCCCTTGGTTATAGGAATACACTCTTGTTAAGCGATATCCTTTAAGTCTA